>JXSR01S050110.1:5850-16062 GCA_000969725.1 Ophiothrix spiculata
GGTTTTTTGCTAATGAATAAAGGAAATGGTAGTTCTAACATGTTCAGTAAGTTTAAGCTTATTAGCATGCAGATATTTTTCAAAATGGCGACTTTTATATGAGAGGGGTGGTTGCCACCCCCCCCCCCCCCCCCCCCCCATGGACTTTCCCCCCCCCACCCCCTCCCCCCCCCCCCCCCCCCCCCCCCCCCCCCCACCCATGGACTTTGACAGCTTACAATTACATGTACCCTACCCCCACCTTAGGTGAACCCGACTTTTTTTATCATTGAAATGACTGCAAAGGATGTAAAAACAATTACTTCTATGCCCGGGGTCACACAATTTTTACCCCTCCCCCCCCCCCTAGGTGGATGAGGGTTAATTTACAAATCAACAGATGCATTCAAGTCTAGGTCAAAACACTATCTAAAGCACACACAAAATGGAACGGAGGATGTATCTTGGTCAAAGTGCCCATCCATCTTACGAAGCAAGAGGTCAAATCCTGCTATTCCCTAGAATTGCCAGCTTTCTTGCTCAAGTGGCAAACACATTTGCACTTGAGTTGTTCAGGGGTAGTCTTTTAAGGCGCTAGCAGAGTTTTGCTTTTCTTAATTAATCTCTTCAATTGCTCTGTGTGAGCATTTGGAGCTCCTCTTAGAATATAAGATGAGGTTTCCTATCTTTATCGCTTTTAGCCTTTATTTTGCTCTTCTAATGCACACTTATCACCTTGTTTAGGCTTTCGCCAAGGAAACCCAACTTGGTACTTGGTACCAAGTAAGCTAAAGGAAGCTTGTCTTCAACAGGGCTCCAAGATGTTTAAACAGATTCAGGAGAACCATTTATAAATGCTCGCCAGCAATTTTCAAAAGACAAAGCTTCAGAAAGGCTCTTTCCATAGTCACCAAAATCTCAAAGAGGTGATCTGCTTTTAACACTGTTGGCAAGGGGCAGCCTTCAGTGAATGGCTCATGCGAGTCATCAGTGGGAAAGTCAAGAACTACTCCTGACGAAAGCTTGAGAGTTCAAAACTTGTCTTACGGCGAACCCGTTAAAATCTACCAATTAATAGACGAAGCCTGTTGTTGTTTTCTTCTTCTATTCCAAAGGAAGGGGATCCAATGTGTCAATATCTAGACTGCTGTGTCAATATCTAGAGTGTTTACCAGACAGATAGGTCAATTTTGTCAACAAAAACACACAGCCCTTCAGGCATCAGACAGACTTGACTTGGCTTGAAAGTCAAAGTGGTTTGCTCAAGCTTGTGAAACAAACTCAGGTGTTTCTAGACAAACTTCAATTACTTTGAATTCCGTTCAGACTGAAACATCTAAGTACCCATATTGCAAGGCATTTAAAAGAGCATGGTATCTTCTCATTAGCGCTGTAATTTAGAACAGTATTAAGAGGGGAGCGTGGCCGCGCGGTTAGAGCACGGGTCTCGTAATACAGAGATTGTGGGTTCGAGCCCCGGGCCGGGCGGTTTTCATCTCCTTGTTTCCTTGGGCAAGAAACTTTACTCTACTTGCTCCGTGATTGGACATTCACGTAAAGCCGTGGGTGCCCTGTGCGAATGCTCCTTTATGGGGCGCTGCATACAGTGTATACCTGGTGAGTCTATGCAAGACCAGCCAGTCAGGCAAAAATTAAAAAAAATCACTCTTTCTTCTTTGAGAATTTTGATTTTTTGAAAATATTTTTTAAATTGTTGTTTTCATTTTGTTTCCATTTTAATACTGTTTTTAAACTTGTATAAAGAGATTTTTCGGTACAATAGACTTATTTGCATCTTTATAGAGACCATAATTTGGTATAACTTTGACTTACATCTAAAAAAAATCTTTAAAAAAAAAAATCTGCCCGCCAGCACTCGCTCAAAAAAAATGCGGAGGACAACCAAACAATTTATTTCTTTGGCCTTAAAGTAAAACTGAGATGGGTGGAAATTATCAGGTAAAACTGGAAACTCTTGCGTTACAGGTACCCAAAGAGTTTGTCATGTACTACTAGTCGACAACTGTCACCAAGCATGATGAAAAATCTGAGAAATGGGACTTAAGAAACAGATCAAATCAGCATAAAAATAACATAAACCTAATAAAGAAATTGAGAATATTCAAACAAACAAAAATGAAATTTTCATCCACATCAGTCCAACCTTTAGCAAAATTGATTCATGGCACACCCATGTTTCCTGATTTCTGTAACTTTAGAATGTTTGCAATATATTAGAAGTAAATTATTAAAAGCCAAGTCAGTCAGACAGTCACATAAAATATACACACAATGGCATACAAATTTAAATAAAATTGTCCACATTTTCTAGCAACTTCAATCAAGCTCAAATGTTTAAATACTATATTACCTAAAACAATACATATACTGATCAAAAATTCAAAATCAGTGCCCCCTATTTCAATCAGTAGCAAATTCGTCAAAATCACATACAACCAAGAGTTATCGGCAATAAAAAAGGCATTATCTTTCAGTACCGGTAATAAAAAAGCCTACCTACAAGTTGAATGCTTTAAGTTTAATTCAAAATAATGTACCCTCAAAAATAAAGCGACAGCATGTTACTTTGACAATCAGTTGATATAAGGCCAAAAAAATAAATTGTTTGTTTGCCCTCCAGTGGAAAAATTAAAATTTTGGGTCGGTCTGTTGGTTGATCTTTTTTTTTTCTACTCTTCACATTTATTTTAAAAGAATGATGTCATTCCATGGATTTTTATCGTGAATACCTAGCAATGCAGGGCTTAATCAAAGATTGTGAGTCATTATTTAGAGGAAATATGCATTTTATACTACTAAATGTGACTTTATACTGCTAAATTTTACGTTTTCCATCGAAAATATTGAGTTTTCATATTTTACATGTTTGAAGAAAAATAAAATAAAATAAAATACCCGACCCAAATTTTTGGCATTTTATGGTCGGTCGCGGAGGACAAACAAACATGATTTTTTTTGGCCTAACAGTCAGTTACTGAGTTGAAGCAAAGAAACCACACCTAAATGCAACAACCTGACTAGACTTATGTGCATCCAATACTTTGCTTCTCCTTCATACTCCCGGCTCTGTTTCCGTCTATGACGATGTGGGCCTCTCTGTTTAAAGAGCTACTGCAAGGACAGGATGTTATGTGCAGCACATTCAAGCATGCCATTATGCACTTCATTTAATGTACTCATGAATCTTACATATTGAGGAGTGTCATCGTTACTTTTTATACAAATGATGACTCAACATCTTATAGTTTCTACCAAGAGAAGCTATCGTGTGTATCCCATCATGCATTGCTTCCTATGGGATTGTTTGTATGGGAAATAATGTGAGTAGTTAGTGATAAAATGCCCGTAAATCAGTGTTTATTGTTGTAATCTTGCATTTTGGGTATGTTTAATCACTAACTACTCACATGACTTCCTGTACAAAACTTCCCATAGGAAGCAATGCATGATGGGATACTTATGATATCTTCTCTTGTTTCTACCTGTGTGCAATGCTAACGTAACATACATTTTGTACTTTGGTGACAACGTTCTCACAAGCCATGTCATGTATTTTTGATAAGCTTGCTGAAACAAATAAAATTCCTAGGGGGATCACTTATATTGGTGGAGGGTATCTGGGTATGTGCCCTGCTCAAGACAACCTTTTCAATCCTCCTATTCCATTCCCCAAGATGTTAAATTCAGGAATATGTCAGTTCCAAAGATCCCCATTTTCAAAGGAAATTACTCAAAAATGTGTTTTATAAGTTTACAACCTACGTTTGAGCTATTATCAACTCCAATAGTCACATTTTAATGAGAAAAAAATCAGTTCCTGAGACTTCAATTCGGAAAAAAATAAGTTCCATAGACCTTATTTTTGACCAAAAAATAGTTCCGGGAGACCCTATCTTCGATATCGCACGCGTCACATACCTATCAAAAATTTGTGAGAACCGCCCCCAGGATTATACAACTACATGTATTCACTGATTTGACAAGCATGGTTGAAATTGTTGGTTTAAAAAAATGTCAGTGTCAAAAACAGCATCAAATATATGGCTCAATATTAATGATTTCTACTGAACTGAAAATCTCGTGTGTTCGCATTCACCTGTGGAATATGGATTCATCTGAACTTATGAATCACAATGTCTTGAGAGTCCTGAATCAACACTTTTTACCACATTTTAATAGTATGGACCCTTGCCCACTTGATGATCAATATATATACTGTTGAATAAAGGAGCATGGTCCGATTGCTTCAATTTAATGTACTCATGAATCTTACATGTTGAGGAGTGTCATCGTTACTTTTTATACAAACTTTTTGAGATTTTGATACCAAAATATTGCTCACATTTATAACCCATGTGAAATTTTACGGCTTATTTCCGTTCCGTTTTGGAGATACATATAACGAATAGGCGGTCGCCCAATACTAAATGCCTATAAAATCAAAGTTGTTTGACCGCTTTAGCTGAAATTTAAAACTTGGCCATCATTTAGTGGTCTTCATTCATACTTTAAAATCTCGATATAGTGCACCTCATGTTTTGCTCTTAAACATGTTCCTTACCACAATACCAACAGGTCTACATCACTAATCAGATGTTAAAATGAAAGTTACATTCCTTATATATCAGACACAGGCAATCAATTTCATATCTTATAAACCATATAGAAAATATGGCACAAAATGGCAACTGGGAAAAGGGGCACTATATTGAGATTTTAAAGTATGACATTGAAAACTAAATTTTTAAAAATTGGACCAAGCTCCTCTAAGTCTTGTGGAGAAACCCCCAAATCCCAAAGCCAACCAGGTCCGGACTGGACCGGTCGGGAATCTTTTAAAGCAATTTTTGTGTTTGGTAAATTAGTATTTGGTCCGGTCCAGGAAGAATATAAATATGGTCTTCCAGGTCAGGTCAATTTTACTCGGGGTGAGGTAAATTTTACATGCGGTCTAGGAAATGTGGAATGGTCGTTCTAGGGTAGAGGTGGTCAACACGCCAACGGTAAATATGTCCAAGGGTAATTTAATTGGCAAAACAAATGTGAAACACCTAGATTTTCCTTGATATGTTTTGTATAGCCGGTGTTCTACCTTAACAATAAAAAACAAAAAAAAATCAATTATTCAGGATATTTTGATAATTTGGGGTCAAAAACAGCAGAAGTCAAATTTGGCACTTTTTGCTGGTTGATGGGGACACACGGCTTAATAGAAATATGCAACCCCTTGTGACAAATAATACATTCAAATTAAAATAAAGATATACTCTGAACACATGTACAATGCATTGTTGTCTCGGTTTGTTCTGGCAGCATAGGTATTTTGTACAAGATAAAAAACTACCTTCCAGAAAAGGCATTGCTTAGTCTTTATCACACCCTATTTTTATCGCACATTGCATATGGCATCATTGCTTGGAGCACAGCAGGAAGCACCATAAAAAATAGGCTTCATGTGTTACAAAAACGGGCACTCAGAGCAATTAGCAATAGTGAATTAAGATGTCATTTGAACCCTTTATTTGTTAAATATAATCAACTCAAGATTGATGACTTATGTAAATTAAACGTCGGTTCATTTATGTATAAGTATAGTAATAAAATGTTGCCTCGTATATTTGATGAAATGTTTAATACTAATGCAGATAACCATAATTATAATACTAGATTTGCTTTAAATTTTGAATTCCCCAATAATAAACTTGAATTTGGCAACAAATCAATTAGTTATCAGGGCGTGAAGATTTGGAACAGCATTCCATCACGCATTAAAGATTCTAAAAGCCTTCATCTATTTAAAACTAATTATAAAGATACTTTATCTTCACAATATAATTAACTTTTGACCTTTTGAAAAATGAACAATCTGTCCTTTCTTTCTACTCTGTGGCTAGCGCATTGTGGATTGAGAGGACGGACACTTCATAGCTTCTGTAAACTTGTTTAATTTTACCAAGTATTTTAAGATATGGAGACAGGGACCCGACAGGCTACATGTATCTCTGTTCTCCTCCACAATGTAATACTATTTTTACTGTGTAACCATATGTTGTGTATAGTTTGCAAATGTGGTAAAATAAATTATTATGTTATGTTATGTTTGGCTTCAAGAATACAACTTTAAACCACAAATTATTAATGTGTTTTTTTTCATAATTTGCTCATTATTAGTTCATTGCTCCATTGCTCCAGAGACGGCAATGTATTTTTCAAATTTCAAGTGTGTTTTTGAGTTAAATTACTAAAAATCAAGTCTTTTTCACATAAGCCATTTATAGGCCTAATTCATAATGGTAAATGTTATCAAGTTCATTTTTCAGGACATGTTCTTGACAAGTTACTTGTTATATAGGCCTAGATATGTTACACTTTAATCAGTCTTACTTTCTGGCTCTTGGTGTTAATTATTCTTAATTAATTACTTGCTAATTGGTCTTATCCCCCTGTTCTGGCATTCATACTCTTTCAAGTTCAGACCACTGTCATTGCAAAGTTTACCCTGGACAAAATCGAGTACAAAAATAGTACAACATTCCTAAGGTGCACATTTGGAACATCATTTAAGTACAATTTGAGTACATTTATAGTACACAAAATTGTACTATATTTGTACTATAATTGTGTTCCAAATGTGCACCTTAGGAATGTAGTACTATTTTTGTATTCGATTTTGTCCAGGGTATCAAAGACATATTTTCATCCCATAATTCTGAAAATTTCAGCTTTAAAATCAGCTTGAAATAAGCTTATTGACCAATGAGCCCTCATATTTTGTCATATACATGTATGCACAAATTAAAGAAAGTTTGGATTTACATAAAAACAAACTGAGCACCATTATTGATTTTTTTTTTAGAAACCTCGTAAAATTACACAATATACTTGTAAAAAATAATTTTTGTGGAAAACAAGGAACTTCTTTTTGAAAACAATGAAGTAAAAAATTCTGAGGCTCAAACAAAGTTGTCAGCAAAAAATTGTGGTGAAAAATTATCTGGCAAAGAAAAAAAAAATCAGCATCTTACCTCATATGAAGGAGCATCTCCTTTGTTAAGTAACGGCGCTCTTGATTCCTCAAAACCGTCAAAATCTCTGGCCTTCGCATCTGTCGTTGTGACACCGAGCATGATGTCGCCAGGATCGGTACTTTCATCTAATTTTGCATATTCATCCATGGGTTCTGTAGCACCAGATGTCTGGCTGAGAACAATCTCATTAGGTCCGTCATCTGAAAATTGCGCCGCTAACTTCTTATACGACATGGTATATGTGCGTCGCTTTTGGCTGTGATATTCCGTCAAATTATTGCTTGGAAAACGTCAGTTTCTAGTTCTGGCAAGGTGGCAATGTGTATCACTGTACAAAGAGAAAATACACAAATTGAAGAATAATCAAATAGATGCAATATTCTCATCCAAGATTCCAAATCCTTTCGTAATTTAAGATTAAACACCTCATTAGTAACACTTGATGGCAGCTTCAACACAGTATTATGTTTTATCAAGGACAGAAGTTTAATAATAAGAAATCAATATTTTGACAAGACTGACATTTAAAATCATGAAGTGAATTCTATGCAGCTAGAGCTGATCGCAAGGATTTGAATGAATCCATCGAGTGAACAAAGACCTGCAACCAGAATTGCTTACAATGACTCGGCAACCTTGTAAACACATTAATTATACAGAGCAAAAGGAACTTGATTAATTAATAGGAAACATGGTATAGTAATCAACTAACGAATGTGACACCCTCACCAAAAGGATTCCTTAATTATTGATACATGCGTAATTAGCTGCATAAAACTTCTTCCATGCCTGTCTCGGGTATGCCAACGGTACGGAGCATTGCTCTTTGGTCTAGCATTCTGTATTTAGTCAAATTTGCTTAACCTGATTTCCACACTTAAAGTATGAGTGATGTTTTTTTTTAAATTTAAGTTACACACAATATACTCCTTACATTGACACAGTATTGTATACACCATGCAAGAAGGGCCCAACTACATCATTTTTTAGCAGTATTTCATTTGGTGTAGCAATTTACAAATTTCATGTAGCAATTTTTAAAATTACATTTTAAGTGACCCTTTATTCTTCAGTAATATGTGATGACTCACCCCGAAAAGGGGACTTTGTGACAGAAAAGGTTTCAAGATACAGGTGAAAATAGGCAGCAAAAAAATAAAGAAAATAATAAGAATATCCAGCAGATTTTCTGTTGTAAAATTTGATCGCCTTGATCAATTTCAATAAGTAAGGTGTCATTTTAAAGCTTAGAAAATGCTTCAACAGATGAAATGAAAAAATCAAAATTGATATCATCTTCAAAGTCCCCCCTTTCGGGGTCAGCCATCACATATATTCACCTAGTCTACCACATGCGGCATTACAGTCTGATAAATGGTAGCAATGCGTACAAAATGATGGCTAAAATTAGCAATGTCAATTTAAACAGTTTATCATTTAGTTGGATGTATTACTGTAAACATATTGTAAACAATATACAATATATAGGTGTGTATTTCGATCACTTTCACTCAAAAATTAAAATTGGAGATTTTGATATCAGATGAAAGCGCATATTTTTCTCATAACCAAGGTAAATTTTCACGACCATATTATGTTTTGTTGAAGAGATATGGTCAAAATAGTCCTGAATTACTGGAATAGTTTGTTAACAAGAATAAATCCTGTAGGTTTCTATGGGCCACTCTCAGACACATTTAAAACTATATGTTCAATTCGTCATCAGATCGGAATACCTATATGTACCTTTAAAGGATCATCCATTGAAGTGTTTGATGGTTGAAAAACAATCAAAATCTTTGAGCAGACATTTTTAGTAAATTTTGTGATTGTTTACATATTAAATTAAATTTCACAAGTTAATACTCCTTGACTATCACCTCAGGCAAGTCACAAAGGGATGCAAGAGTAGCCTCCAATAATCACATTTTTGGCAACACAAGTTGAGTAGCCTCCAATAATCACATTTTTGGCAACACAAGTTGTCAAAAATAAGACTAATTAGGCCAAAGAAAAAAAGAATTCTGTCTCAGCTTCGAATTTTACCGCATTTCTTTTTTTTTTTTTTAAGGTTTTCAGGAGATTTTTTGCTTTTTTATTTTTTTCTTACATCGAGAGAAAAAAAAGGTTAAATAAACGGCCGCGAAGGGGCTGCGAAAAATGCAATTAAAAAAAAAATTAGGGGGTATTTCCGCATCCGCGTAGCCCTTTTTTACTAAAAAAAACAAAAAACGCATAGCGCTTAGGATTTTGACCTTAAGTAAGCTGAGACAGAGTTCTTTTTTTTTTTGGCCTTACAAAAATAACCATTGTGTCAATGGTGACCATTTAGTCTATATGTGATGGCTCACCCCGAAAGGAGGGACTTTGCAGATGATATAAATTTTGATTTTATCATTTTATCTGTTCTAGCATTTCCTAAGCTTTAAAATGACACCTTACTTGTTGAAATTGATCAAAGCAATCAAATTTTACTACAGAAAATCCGCTGGAAATTCTTATTATTTTCTGTTTTTTACTGCCTATTTTCACCAGTTTCTTGAAAAATGTTCTGTTGCACACTGCAAAAAAGTTGGGCAAATATACATCCCTACCAACTGTTGGGCAAACTAAAAATGCACCGTAGATCAGACACTTTTGCAAAAAATTTGTATTGCTTTTACCCCACAGATGGCTGATGGACTCGCGTTTCTGCTCAAATAGTTTTGCCCAACATTAGGGCAGGGATGTGTGCCCAACAGTGTTATTTGTGTTTTGCCCAACGTTGGTAGGGATGTATACTTCATCAACGTTGGGCGAAATCACCCACAAATTGCCCAACTTTCTTGCAGTGCAAAGTCCCCCTTTTCGGGGTGAGTCATCACATATGTGACTCACCATATCGAAAGGTACCTTTAAGGGTCACTAAATCAAAATTGATTTTTGGTCTCATCTGAAAGCTGAGAGCTTTAATAAACCAGGGTTCGCGCACCTTCCACACAATTAAATTCCATGACTTTTCCATGACCAAGTTATGAAAAATCCATGACCTTTTTCAGACAAAAGGGTTGTGTATCAAGGGACACATAACATAACATTTTATTTTTTCCACAATTGCAATGATAACAGTATTTACATAAGAGAATATACAACTGAAACAACAATGTGGAGGAGGACTGGAAAATAGGCCGAAGGCCTGTCTAGT
>JXSR01S050113.1:62056-85368 GCA_000969725.1 Ophiothrix spiculata
AATGTCACTCTCGATTACACGAACATTGTTTAAAATCAATGAAAGCGAATGTCGCTCGTGCATGTCCAGTGCTGTGATTATCAAATAAACAAACCAAAGAATACTCGTTGCGGTCTTTGCTTCCACTCAATCTGAAGTGTAGCGAATGTCACTCGGGCAAATGAATGTCTTTAGACACTAAGCCTAAGGGCGTGTTCACACAGAAGAAATTGGTCATGACTATATTCTGGCTCGTGATCCGCTGACGAGCAAATTCCCAGTGTGAACGCAATTATAGAAAGTGCCTCTCTCATGACCAAAAGTGACGCGCCACTAGTTTTAATGCGCAGGTCGTGTCCGTGTGTGAACACAACTGCTAAGTTGTCTCGCTCTAGAGCCGATCATGACTAGTAATGACTATGTGTGAACACGCCCTTAGTAACATGAAGATTCTTCCATGCATCATATTTATTCAAAACTTCATTGAAAAAAACCACCACATGGCGAACCGTACATGTTTCTCATTTCTCAGTATCCATCAATTCACATCACATTATAAACACATAACAAAATAAGAAACATGTGGTTTTTTCACCATAAGACTGGATCTCCCACACCACATTACTATTAAAGTCAGTGCCATATGTATACATAAATGCATGGTGAGGGCTGCATGTGCATGCAATGGGGCCCTACAATCTGGATTTTTGTTTACATTTGAGAAATTATGGCACCAACTTTAATAATTGACCTGTCATGTAACCAAACCAGTAACCTTCTCAGCAATGCACCAATCAATTTCATAACACATCCCCCCATATAAACTTGTTCTTTTTGTCAACAAAATGCTACATAATAACACATCTATACATGATTAAGTACTGAACCAAGACCACATTCCCTAAAAAACATATATATAGAATTCACCTAGCTAAAAAAATAACACAAAAGAAACCAAAGAAATGTGTGCATGTTGTACTCATACATAATTATTCTAAATTCTTACATGGAATTGGCAACACTGCTGAAAACAAGGTCTAGGCTTCTGGGTGCACACCCTTGTTTTATGCAGACATTTAATTCTACCAGACTGAAGACTAAACAGCAAACTTTTGCTATTCAAAGACTTCATTACCTGGTGGGGGGTTGAAGGACTGAATTCCCCCAGTTTGTTCAAAATCATGTTAAAGTTGTCTTTTGACGATTTTAGTTGATAAGGCTTGGCGCCCAAAGACATTTGCTCGCCCGTGTGACATTCGCTCACCCTACCAAGAAAACTTCACTCCAACGGGAAGCTACATTCGCTTCACTTCAGATTGAATTGGAGCGAAGATCGCTCCAAATATTCTTGGGTTTGTTTATTCAGTAATCATAGCACTACAACATGCGCAAGTGACATTCGCTTTCAACAATTGACACGATCTTCATGCAATGAGAGCGACATTCGCTCTCCGTTTTAGCGAATAAGTCAGATCGAATATAAAGAGCAAATGTCACTTGGCCGAGCGAATGTCTTTGAACGCCAAGCCTAAGTCCCCAGAAACTATGTAAGCCCCCCAAAAAATCATGGATGTAGGTGTATGTAAACAAATCTCAGAAAGCTGTTCGCATCACCTATTGTAAAAAATATACCTTTTTATAGAGAAAAGGAAAACCTGTACAGGAAATACAGAGTGTGATAGAACCTCTTTTAAGTCCTTCAAAATAAAGAAGAAGTGCATATATGTGCTAATGAAATAAACAGGACACTTTTGTATTTGAGATATATATCATTGTAAGTTTTTCACTTTAGACCTCAATCTGTTGAAATCTATGTCTGATACTTTGAAAACAAGGGATTCCCTGGTAAATGGCATGAGGCTATATGGCATATAGGCTACAGGACATACAACATACAAGCTATAACCCGGAAAAGGTTGTATGATATGGTTACAGGAGATTTAGCATACAGGCTATATGCCAAAAACGGCTGTATGGCATGGCTATAGGACATATGGCATACAGGCTATATGCCAAAAACGGCTGTATGACACATACACTATAAGACGTTATATGGCTTACAGGTGCCATATACTGCATAAAGCTATATGACATACGGGTTATTCAACATACAGGGCTGTACGTCATATATGCTATATAACACAAGTTATGAAGCATACAGATTATACAAAATATTCTCTATGGCATACTGGCTGTATATAGCATAGCATACAGGCTGTTTATAGCAACATTGCTATATGGTAAAAATGGTTTATTACATATGACTATATGCCATATAACATAAGCTCTATCACATAATCTACAAGGCATACAGGCAATATGGCATACGAGCTATGCGGCATACAGGCTTTACAATAATTTTCATACATACTACAAGATGTACCAGCATCAATAAGCTTATACACCGATACAATAACTTTTATACATACACCAATTTGTACACGCTTTAGTTAATCACATTTGTTTTCTTCAAAAAATAAGAAATAAAAATACAGACAACCCAAGAATAGCATTTTTTTTATATATAAATTACAGATTTATACAAAACAGCAGATATCAGCAATGTGCGTCTTTGCTGTATAAATATTCAATTTGTGCAAACGTTTCAATACAACACTTGCATTATGTTGGGGTTACTATAAACATGGGAATATTTAAGAAACGACTTTTGAGAAATTTGTATTTTATCTTTTTATTTACAAGAACTTGTCGGTAGAGTAAGCTTAACAATTCACAAACCCATTCCAGCCAAAATTTCATGTGAAAAAAATCTTGGATGAATAGGAATTTGACTCTGGACCTCATGTTTGCTTGGTGAATGCTCAAAACACTGATATACACAGTCTTCCTGTTAAACCCAACAGAGAACCAATGCAAACAAATAGAGAAAACTGGTTTTATGTAATTTGGGGCTGACTTAACTGAATGCATCATTAATACACTCCCGCTCGAAAGTATTTCCGCACAAAACCTTTATTCAGCCATATCTCAAAAGGTGTTTTTCTGATTTTCATAATTTTTTGACAGAGTCTATATTGTATAATTATCAAACTAACTAATCCGGAATTGTATTCATTGCATTTGAAAAATATGGTGTGTAATACACATTACTAGTTTAGTCTGCACATAAAAAATTGAGTTTATTTACATTTCTGTGCATTTGTTTTAAAACGTACACCCTGAAAATATTCTATCCGGTTTTAAGGTAATAATGAGGTTATGAGAAATTGATAAGCTACATATTATCAGATTTGTACTTGTGGTATATTTGTATATGGCCCATTAAATCAACCATTTCTATGACAATGGAAGATTCAATATTAAAAAAACCCATTGATTTATTCATACTGAATAGATATTTAGTTACCTATACCAGTATGAATCTTTGATGATTTTAGGTCATTTGTTATAATGAGGTTTCTGAACGTTTTTAAATATGCGGAAATACTTTCGAGCGGGAGTGTACATCATTAGATGAATACGCTTACAAAGGGTTTCCAAGTGTTAGTGAATTCCAACTCCATTAAAACTACAATACATCGTAGCTGAGACGGGTTTACATTGGTATTCACGTTTAAGTGAAATTGAACCTTTTGAACAACATGAGTGATTATCCAATGCCCTCTCATATCATATTCTCAGCAACTAGTGAGAAATAGAGTACAAACTTTTACCAACAAATTCTTATGAATAGTAAGGATATAGACAGCAGTTGAAGCCTTTCGTATAATAACACTGGTTTAAGAGCCTGTGCCATGCTTGACGTAACACGGTGACTATGGGGCGATCTACACGAAGCACAGATCCAGATGCATGCGCATTTCCGAAATCCAGATCTGCATCTCTTTAGACCGCTTGTATGTGCGCATGTATGCAGAGTGCTGTACAGCAGAGTCGGATCTGATGCCCGTGTAGCCCCAGTCTACTGCAAAGCGGCTTACGGAGATGCGCATTCATGTGGATTTGCACTCCCGTGTAGATTGCCCCTATGAATTGCCAACTTGCTATGATCAGAACATTAAGCTGATAAAATCTCACATTGTTGTTTTGGTTGCAGCAGCATGTCAGAACAATTGAATTTAATTAAGAAACTTGCCATGCAATTCCCAACAAACCACAATACACAAATAAGATTAGCAAAAGTGGCGCCAGCCGCAGTGCAAAATCCTGAATGCTGTGCCTATGGCACTTCAAAAATGGACATAGGACTCTCAAACCAGCTTGCAGGCTCATAATCTGGAATTTCTGGTATATCCTCTATACTTTTACAAGTCATTCCTAACATACAGAGAAGAAAATTTTTATTTGATATAATCATACAAATAACTCAACCCATTGCTTAACTACCCAAATGATTCTCCATCAAGATGGATCACCAGCAACAGGGTACCCGCCCCAACCATAGGGTGGCACCCCCTGGCTCCAAGTTTTATCTAATATAATATACAATGTAGTACTATCCATAAATCTTTTATACAAACAAGAGAAAGCAACAGGCTGGGGTACGAATCCATATCTTCATCAGCTCTCCTGATGTCCATTTGCATTCAAAGTACAATAAAACTTCTATATTATAACCGTCAAATGCAATTGTTGTGAAAGAGATCATCTCATACCCACAGTACCAGTTTGCCATGTCAACAAAATTGAATGTATATAGGTTCAAGCTTAGGTATGATGAAGTCAAATGAGTCTCTGTCTCAGTACTGCAGACTTCACTCAAATCCAAGACATGCACACCTTTAATGTCGATAACATGGTCATGACTGTCTTATGTATCAGATATTATTTGTTTTTGTTCAGTCTTCTTGTTGCTTTCAAATGTTGAATTCAGTCCGTATCTAGTGGGGTAGAGATCCACTGAAAGAGAAAACAGAATAATATTTGTTATTTTTTAAAATAAAATCTCAAACAAAATGGACATTTTCATTTAAAGAAAAAATCAAACAAAAGTAGGCATTCTCATTGACACATCAACAGTTAAGTAAAAAATAAAAAGGGTAAAAAAACCCACATTTTTTCGGTTTTTGAGGAAAACTAACGCGCATAATAAAACTAATGCGCGCGGGAGCTTTGAGACAAACCATTAATTTAATTTGGCCTTAAGTAGGTTGTTGTGTCTGGTTGAGTCAACTTGCTGTGTCCCCTTGGCGGGCCAAATGAATCACCAACTTACTTGGGTTCTGAAACTTATTTGTTTTCCGTTTTTTTCCTTGGTTTCTGAACTTGTGAATTTCAGTATTATTGATTGACATCTTTCATTATGATACCTATTTTCGACTCTTTTGGTAGAAGTTGTATCCCAAACTACCCAATTTTCTCACCAGAAGTAACAGATTCAAGGAATATGAGAGTATCATGAATATCCGTACTTTAATTTGAAAATTTAAGTTAATTTAGACCTGTTTCAGTTAAAGATTAAATTTAAAATATCTGTTTATGTTAGGACGGGTGAGGTAAGATTTGTCTGGATTGATTGTGCTCTAATTGGTTGCAGAATACCGTCATATTCTCCTCATATCAAGTTCTGCATTTCTTTATGTGGAATTCTAATCTCACAAATCGGAGATTTAAAGGGCTTTCTTAAATTCTTCATATCTCTGGACTGGAGTGATAAAATTTAACAGGACAAAAAGCAAGTTGTAGAGTAATTACTCCACTTTTTGCTCGTTGCATTAATATTGGGACAAGCTGTATTAGGGCCAATGAACGCCTAACATGCAAATGTTGAATATGTTGCCTAAAGCTGAATTCATACTCGACGCAAACGCACGACGCACCGAGCATGTGCAGTCAACGATTTGAGGAGTTCCGATCAATCGATATCAAAACGCAACAATACTTGCGGCAACGCAAATCGAGTTGAGAAAAGCTGAACTTTCCATTGCGTTTTCATGTCATCAGCTGACGCAGTCCGTTTGCGTTTTGAGTGTGAATTCATTTGCGGTGCCGTTTGACGTGAAAATTATCGGAAACGCAACGCATTGCGTTTCGAGTATGAATTCAGCTTAACAGACACCACCTTATGAATAACGAATTGAATGATCACACAACAAACAACAAAGTACACAACAAATCTGTACATTAGGCGTCTGTTTGGCTCTATACGTTAATGTGTGACAGAGTTCTTAAAGGGCATTGGACAACATTTTTAACATTTTATTTATGATTTATTTACAATTCATATGTTAGAAAATAACAGTCAAATACAAGAAATTGGAAATGTTTGATTAAAACCTTCAGAAAAGTCAAAAAATTGAATTTTAATCTGTTTGTTGATCTTGGGTATGAGGCTAATCTTTAAACGTATTTATTGATAAAATATATCAAGAAAGAGTCAAAGATTTGTTTGTATATTCCTTTCACATCATAGATTGCAGACAAATCAAAAGAAATTTGGAGTTTGCATTAGATCTCTTGAAAAGGCCAATTTTAAAAATTCAACTATAGAGGGCAGTTTTTATTGTTGTTGACAACGATAATTAAAAATAAAAGAATATCTTAATATTTTGATATTTTGATATATAGGGTTTGAATTTGACAATGAAACTGTGTATGTTGTCATTATTACTGCTAATAGTTCAAATGATGCAAAAATCTCAAATTGTTTGGGGAAAAGTTTGGGGATGATGCTGAACTTGTCCAATGCCCCTTTAAGTCTGTCACTTGACAGTATTTACATGACTTTGTAGTGATTTTTCAAAATGTATAGTTGATTCTTCATTTGTTTTTCACTTCACTTGCCAAGCAAATTGTGGTCATCCTTGCTGTCTTTTTTTTTTAATTCTTTCAAAGCAAGTTATGCCTGTGTTATGTTTATCAGTTTCACAATGCGTCCAACGTTATCTTTTTTTTTATTACTAGAAGTTCCACCTTGGTTTAATTGATCATTGTGGTTTATAGTAAGAGAATTTTTTCTTTCCATCTCTTTAACAAAAAGTCTCCAATCTAGACACAGAACACTTACTGTTGGACTCTGTTGACCACTTGTGATACCAGTCTGTCACTGATACCGGGACTCATTTCTTCCGCCATCTCAAATGCTTTGCATAACTCGTCTATCTCCCCTTGATTGCCTTCACTCGTTGACCGTCTGGATTTCAACTGAAATGGAAATAATAAATAACAGGCAGTTAGGTCACATTTTCAGTCCGCATCAAAATTCTTCATCTCAGGCAGCATTTGAAATCAGGAAATAATCTGACTATCCGAAAGCCTGACAATTACTTATAGCGTGTTCCATGTTCACAGTATTTTTAACCTAATAATAACTGAGTGGCTCAATTCTGTTAACCCCTCATTTTCTGAAATATTTTATGCTTTGTAACTCAGCAAACAAAAAAGTAAATCCATATAAAAGTATACATTTCTAGATGTGGATTATCATGTAGAAGATGATGGTTAGGTCAGTTTTGGACCAAAAACCTATGATTTTGGACCAAGGTCCAAAAAACCCTTGTTCTTGGACCACTATATTTACAAAACCTAACAAAATAACTATATTATGAAAAATTAAAAGTTGGGCCTTGAATGCTTTTTAGAATCTAGAAACACGTGTCTAGGAATGCGTTTCTCAAATTTTTGATTTTTGACTTACTTTTTGAAATATTGCCAAAAATAGGTCTAAAATTGGCCCAAAATGATTTTTTGTCATTTTTGGCCTATTTCAACCTTTTTTGTGAGAATTGTTGATGAGAGACAAACATACATCTATCCATAAGCCAACCGATTAAAATCACAAACCATCCTTCCAGCTACGCGGTGCTCCACAAAAAGGAGAAATATGCATACCGAAGATCATGTCCAATGCCATCATATCGTCTTGGTGACATCTCATGAGTCAGACCAAGCGGCACAAAAGGTAAATGGCCCGGCCTAGCATTAGGCCAAAAAAAAAAAATTGTTTGGTTGCCCTCCACCGACTGACCCTATTTTTCAGCCCGACCCAAACTTTTTTTTTATTGAATTTTTTTTTTTCTAAAAAAATATGCAAAACTTACCGAAAATTACAAAAAAAATGATATATTTTTGCTTTTTTCAATATTCAACCCTTAAAATGTTTAGGATGTCCCAAATCACTACAAGAAGTATTTGATTGTTTTGATTTGGATGTCATGGGGGAAGTTGTGAAGGCTGGAGCGGCCGATCGGGCTAGCAGTCAGTGGAAGAGTATTAAAAAAAAACAAAAAACGACCGACCGACCCTCTCTGAAAAAGGCTGTGGAGGGCAACCAAAGAATTTTTTTTTTTGGCCTTACTTTAAACTAGAGTTTCTGCCAGGTCTCATAATATATAGGGGACTTATGACTATAAATTAGCTCCAGTTGAACATATTTACATATTATTGATGCATGTATGAATGATACTGTAAATGCCAATATTTTCGCGCACACCTAATTTTGGACCACTTCACGCGTTTTTATTTTCGCGCATGTGAACATTGGCCGATTATGGAACTTCCTTTGTAACAAATACACAGTAATTTTTCGCGGTGCATTTATTTTCGCGCTAAATAAATGTAGCGTGAAAAATACCACTTAAAAAGTAGCTCACAGCTCAATATCAGAATGATATTTTACAGACAGTTGACTATCATCATTTATTTAAAAAGCTCTTTCTCTTTCTCCTTAATTTTCGAAAAAAACACCCACCCACAATATGAAGAGTTTCTGGCTTATGGTATTTGCAGGGTCTGTAGATATCTATCAATAGATGCCCATTGACATCGCTCGATATTGATATACGTTGATGAACGATAAACAACGATGAAAGTTTCCATTCATGCGCTTGATTTGTTTCCAATTTCGCATAGGGACAACACAGCGTTTTTCAATATTTTGGGTCTCTGATTGCGAATTTCAATTTTTCTATTCAAACTTGCAATTTTACTATCAGTGACAAACATGGTGCGTTTTGAGTGAGCAAAATTGAAAACATTTAGATCTTAAAAGTATATGCTTTTGAGGGAAGTTCAGTGACTGTTGATGAGTTTTGGTTTTGGCGTTGTTGTGGTCTTGAGCTCATCAACATTGTTCTGCGATGCTCAACGACAATGACAGACTCTGAATCCACCATTATTATTTTAAGCAACCTATGCAGCGGCAGCGCCACTGAAAGGAGGGGAAATCTGGAAGCAAATTAAACAACTGGGGCCAACACATTTTGGCCCGTATTCACAAAAGCTGATCCAGGAATAAATTTATTCCTGGATTTCTCATTCTGGGAACAGAGATAGCAGTCCAGAAATATGCTGAATTATACAAAGCCTTGAGTAACTAAATCCATGGAATAAATTTGCGAATACCACAAATTACCACATCAATACAATGAATTTGAAGTTATTCCCCTTTTGTGAATACGGGCCATAGAGAATTAAATGTGGAATTTTTGGCGCATGGAAATTCGCCATGTTTGCTAATCTAAGCTGAAAATTGTTTACACCCTTCCCCCTCGGCACGACCACTACACCCCAAGATATGGCAATTAGGCCTAAAAAGAAAAATTGTTTGATTGGTGTAACCCGACCGATCCTATTTTTACCACCGACCCTAAATATTTTTATTTTTTTGAGTATGGTAAAAAACCATCACAAATTTGATGGGAATCGATTCATGGGGGCCCGAGATATGGCTTGCAGGACATTCAAAATGACAAATAAAAGATGTGTTACAGAAAAAGTGAAGATGTTTTTGTATATGTGTAGTATATTTGTGTTTTTGTATGTGAAACATAGACATAAAAAAAAATCCGACCCTATTTTTTTTTCTATGTAACACCAATCAAACAATATTTTTTTATGGCCTTATTATATACCACATTAAAACGATCTTGTCATTTGATTGGTTGAAACTGCATTAGACTGTTATAATATTTTGTATATTTTATATTTCACATCATGGCCAAGCATTTTTGACAAAAAAATGTAATATTGCCAAGGCGTGACATCACAACAGGGCTATATTTGTTTTTTACACATCCTCCACGCCCGAGAAGGTGTGTATGTTCTGAATTATAATGCTCCGTCTTGTCAAGCTTTATGAAATGAAGCTTGACCACATGGGGGAATTGAAACCACTGCTGGATGAATCGTTTGGAACAAGTCAGGAATCTTCAAGCACTAGTTGAATTTGACTACGGCTAGGCTAGGCTACCTATGGCTATGCAAGCACGTTAAGCTTAACTAAGTATGCACAAGTTAACTTTTATCAAGTGAGTTTATGCAAGGTATCAAATGACAAGAATATTTTCCTACAGTATATAAAACAAATACCTACTGCCCTTTATTTGGGCAATGGTCCAAATTATCTACCCTCGTTGTCTGGTGACCGTTAGGCTATCATTGCTCTCCATCTTCGGTGTCGGGCGATAGTAGGCCCACGTCTCCAGTCACCATAGGTAGATATTTTGCACCATTTCCACTTGTGAGCAGTAAATATTTGTTTAATACTTACTTCCTTGATCAAAGGTACCACAAGTGAGTCAAGTGATTCCGACTTGGGCTGTTTCTGGACCGTCGGTATAAATGGAATGTCCGGTTTGTTTTTAATAGTATCCAAATCAAACTCGATAGCTGGCGGCTGGTTAATATCTGCAGGAACTAGTCTGAAACAATTTTAACATGGAACGATTTTTCTACGATTAATACTTACTTCCTTGATTAAAGGTACCACGAGCGAGTTGAGTGATTCCGACCTGGGCTGCTTCTGGATTGGCGGTTCTATATGGACCTGCGTGTTTGGTTTGTTTCTGATCGTAAAGACCCAATCGTCTGTACTGGACTGCGGGCTCATATCTACATGATCATTTCTGAAATTTGAACATGGATGAATGAAAATGGATGAAAAGCATGTAAATGAATGAATAAAGTGTAATTAGTTTAAAGCTTAAATCTTTTGTCTGTATGCACAAAACATGACTACATTTGCACTGGACAAAGTGAAATTTGATCCCCTGAAAAATTATACACATTTTGGGAGAAAACATGCTCTTGTTTAACGATAAATATTGAAACTTACGCATTTGATTCATGTGTCAGGTTTATTTCGAGAACAAAAAATTGGTTTATTCAGGGATCAAATTTAGCTAGTCCCGAACGCTTTTAAGCAAAAAGTAATTAAAATTTCTTTTTGCAACCATAATGGGACGTAAGTATAAGATTAGGGTTATGTTTATGGTTAGGGTTAAGGGTCAGTTTAGGGTTATGGTACTCATAGTTGGTGAGTTAGGGTCGGGTCATGGTTAGTGAGTTAGGGTCGGGCATGGTTAGTGAGTTAGGGTCGGCTCATAGTTGGTGAGTTAGGGTCGGGTCATGGTTAGTGAGTTAGGGTCGGGTCATGGTTAGTGAGTTAGGGTCGGGTCATGGTTAATGAGTTAGGGTCGGGTCATGGTTAGTGAGTTAGGGTCGGGCATGGTTAGTGAGTTAGGGTCGTGTCATGGTTAGTGAATTAGGGTCGGGCATGGTTAGTGAGTTAGGGTCGGGTCATGGTTAGCGAGTTAGGGTCGGGTCATGGTTTTGTGAGTTATGGTCGGGTCAGGGTTTAGGGAGTTAGGGTCAGGTGCTGTACAACACATTATGTTTGTAATACTAGGCCAATTTTAGTTCTTCTGGAAAATTTGTTAATGTTCCAGAACAGTCTGAAATAGACAAACAATCAAATTATATAAATTTCAGTATACATCTTTAAGCAAGGACATAAATAATCACAGAATCCAAAAATGTGTTATTTTTCCAGGGACAAAATTTTACTTTGTCAAGAACGTGGCCCTGTTTTGTGCATACAGACTTTTAGCATTAGCAATGATTTGAAAATTTGACCTGAAGTGAAACGCTTAGCAAGAATTGAAATTCGGTTTCGTTTATTTATGTCAGCAAATGGTATGTTAATCAAAGCAGGCCTTGATCCATTTCAAAACTATCACATTAACCACTACGTAATATATTGTTACAGTCCTGAGTAGCCTGTACATTTGTGTAAATTTGGAGGCCTCAAAAGTTGTCTGATTGATTGTCCAAATCTAATTTTCAAAATCCTATTTTGTTGAATTCCTACAAAAAGGCTTCTTGTCCAAATCTGATCAACCCTTTATTATGGAAATCGTGAGAAGAAATATTTTTTCGCCTTATTTACTTACAGCTCAAAAGAAATTCAACACAATTTTTTTGAAATTCCAATTTTTTTCCCCTTCAAATTTTTGCATTCTGAAACGTTAAAAAATAATCACATTTAAAAAGTCATCTGTTAAACACTTGAATCATTTCATAATGTATGTTGATTTAGCAGTTACTAATAATTCACATGGATTTGCTGAATCCAAAATAGTTTCTCCTATTCTAAATCAACAGGATTATTGTACCTGGCGGAGACACATCTTTACTCCATTTTCTATTTGAGTAACCTCATATCCCCAACCCCCTGAGACAGGAGTCCCATTACTGCATTTTTTTTTCACATAAAATGAAAAGATGTACGTCCTCTGACTCCTGAAAACTATCAGGGAGAGTTAAGTCCAAGTAAAAAAATATAATAGTTTCTCGTCCGAATATTTTGAAAAAAAGGAGGATGAGGGCAGTTTTTTTTTTTTACTTACCCTGTAAATACGGGATATCTCATTTTTAACGGATTATTTAAGAGTTGAAATATGGGAAATCCCGTCAAATACGGAACAGATACGCATGTATAAACTGCACAAGAGAACATTTCAAGATCAATCAAGAAGTGTAGATTGTGAAATAACTCAAAATTTTCAGTGAAATTTCGGGGAACAAAAGAAAATTTATTAACAGAAAAAACTTTTTGGTGCAGCAGCGAAAATGCATGCGCACGAAGAGGAGAAACTATTTTATTTTTTACTTGGCCTAACGTTGTCAACTTACATATCGTCATCTGAGTCTGAATCTGACTCGTTGGTTGGATCCTCCTTCCACCTCTTATACCTCTCAATTAACTCTATTAGGTACGACGTCTTCTTGGCAGTACGGATGAACTTGCTCTTCAACAATTCCTTCGCTGTGGGTCTCTGAATAGACAAACAGTAACAAAAAGTTTGTGGAATCTTGAGGTGGACAGAAAGAATGATATTCTAACCCTAACCCCACTGAATCTCACAATATCCCATTCCACAAAGTTAAGAAATTCACCTAAGTCCAAATACGTCATAGACCCGAGTTAGCTACGAACAAGAAATCGCTGCCATGGCAGCGCCTGCGCAGCAGTGGCTTGACATAATGATGATTGGATCGGGAAGTGGGAGGTACCGGGTTCAAATCCAGGTAAAAATCTGTGATTTTTGACTTGCAGATTTCCGAGGAGTTTTTAAATGAAGAAGTGAACAAAAGTGTTAGGGTTAGTAATGCTTATGTCTATACTAACCCTAACCCCACTCAATCTAACAATATCCCATTCCACAAAGTTAACAAATTCGCCGAAGTCCAAATATGTCATAGACCCGATTTAGCTACAATCACAAAATCGCTGCCATGGCAGCGCCTGCTCAGTGGCTTGACATGGTGATGATTGGATCGGGAAGTGGGAGGTCCCGGGTTCGAATCCAGGTAAAAACCTGTGATTTTTGACCTGCAGATTTCTGAGGAGTTATAGTTTTTAAACGAAGAAGTGCAGACCACGTCTAAAGAAGTCTAAAAATTTTAAATTTCAGTTAAATCGGACAAACTCTTTTGATTTTATGAGCCATTTTGTATTTCATAGCTAACTACACTTAGCTGTATAAATTAATTACCACAATGAGACACAATTTAACTCATATCTCCAAAACTAAATATGCTTCAGCCATAAAACTTTACATGAGTTGAGACAAATATGAGGGATATTTTGGTACCAAAATCAGAAAAAGGTTGAAAAAAGTTAAGGCAATAAGACCATGCTCCTTTAATCACATCAGGATTGTGGAATGTCCTTTTAGGAACATCATATTGTGAAAGATTGGCTATATGACGTGATTGACAAAGTTGTTAAATCAAGAAGTTACATTTTGCGATATTTGCTCTGAGGGGGGATCGCCAAACCTCCTTCCCTGCGGGCCTATTACATTCCCTCCCAGCATAATTTCAAGAATGCCGGTACCCATTAAGACACCTAGGTCAAGAGGAGCAGAATACGGTAAGTATCTGGCTCAAGGCACAATAAATCACCCTCCATAAGCAATACACAATTATGCAAATTAGGTACTTAATTATCATATTTTGTGGCGTAATAGTTGCTGGATCCAGTTCGGTTCCGGGCCTACCCAGCCACCAAATATCATTAACGTACGGCATGCAGTTTCCGAGATTTGCTCCGGACAATGTAGGTTAACATTTGGGTTAACATTTTCATCACAGACACACGGATGGAGCCCATTTTATAGTCCCCATCCCGAACTCATTCGGCGGGGACAACAATACTGCCAGCACACTTGTAACATGAAAACATTAGTAAAAGAGTACCGATTGAACTTTCAAACTCCCTTGATATATTCAAACAAACTCAAGACATATGAAAAATAAAAGGGCCCTCAGATCCAGGCGGCACAGGACAAGATTAATAGAAGCTACTATAAATTTAGGGACGAGGGATTTCTAAAATGCAAATTTAAGGTACGTTTTACGTGTATTTCTATTGGGTCACATATTGAAGAAAATATTACAAAAATATTTACCTTTCCTCAAAAAAATTACAAAAGTGTTCTTGTAGTAATAAACATAATTATGTTATTCCAAATCACTGTTTATAGATTTTATCATATTTTTTTACCGATTAGGAATATAATTTTAGTGACCATCCTGGAAGTTGTATTATCTCACGTATTTTCCAACGGCTTACGCCAGAGGCGTAGTAGGACGTAACGCAGCCGGGGATCGGCTACGATACCGTACGGCAACCAGTACTAGTTGCCACAGCCACCCTCCTCTGCTCAGATCATTACTTACATCATTTGGATCTTTGTTGAGACAGCTATCCACAAATTCCTTGAATGCCTTGCTGTATTTCTTGGAATCTAATGTAGGTGGGTTATTCTTAGGGATGAGGAACAGTACTCGCATGGGGTGTAGGTCTGAATTGGGGGGTTCTCCTTTGGCTAATTCTATTGCTGTGATACCTAATGACCAGATGTCAGCCTGGAAGAGAATCAGAAAAATATGTAGGATATTAATCATAAGGTTGACATTACTACTACACACTGTCTGTTTTTACAAAGTACATATTGTTATCCTAAGTTGAAACCTGCTGTACACAATATACTCGTCCCACATGGGGAACCCATACTAAATCCTCTATTTCGCTTTAGAAGAAAGTTGGCAACAAAAAAAACTCATTTCAAGAGTTATTTATGCAAAGAACATGTACGTTTTTAACAAAGGAAAGTACTGTTATATGATTTTGTGAACACTGAAAGATCCCAAGACTTTATTACCAAACTAGAAAAACACCTCCAATAAGCTGCTTTACGTGTGCACTGTAACCAGATTTGTGTAACTCCACAAAGGGAAGGCCCCGCAAAAAAGTTTGTCTCAGAAACCTGCGCGTATGCTATGTGAAAATGAATATAGCGCATAGAGCAACGCGCTGGTCTTTATCTCTTTTTTATCGAGAATAATCCAGCGATCGACCGCCGTTCAGGTTGCCGTCATTATTGCAATTTTACCTTTTAAAGTTTTATTTCAACATGATTGTCAGACTTCCCAGAGTTAAAATGGGCAGGATCGTACTAAGAAATTGGGCACTTCACAAACATAAGTTGGGCGCTCTAAATTTTAGAGTTAAAAAAAAAAAAATAATCGCATACCGCATAGCTAATTTCCTAAAAAAAATGTATACCGCATCTGTTTTTTGCAAATGGTTTCTGAGACAATTTTTTTTCTTGGCCTAATACATGAAGCTATCAGATGACCATGATGATAATGTTGACATCTAACAGTAGACCCTTCACCTTTTTGTCATGTACATTTGGTGGAAAAACAAGGTCCAACACATTATATATTGTGGGCAGATGACTCTTATTGCTTAATAAGAGAAGCAAAGATTTGGGAAGCAGTGTCAAATATAAAGTCAAACATGACAGGTGCAATGCCAATCTCAAGTCATCATCAATAAATCAACATGTATAGGCCGAGCAATGATTTATTGGACAGTGTAAACAAAAATCCAGAGTATAGGGCCCACTGTTTGTGGATGCAACCCCTATCATGGATTTTTGTTTAAATTGTCTAATAAATTTTTCTTTTGCCTTTATAGTAACGATAGTCACTGCTCTTCCTTCAATTCAATCGAAAAAGACATGAATGCTTAACTTGATAATAAACTTGTAACTATATTAAAACAGGACATGAGCACAATAATGCAATGGAGTGCGATGAAAAAACACACACATAACAAATAGGCAGACAGCCCTACTTCAAAAAACTTAAGCCGACCCCAAACTTTGATTAGGGTGTGTGGTGGTAGACATGACAAAGTGTCAATCTAAACTAAACCTGTCATCAGCAAATCAGCATGGTTATCATATACAGGTCCACGCCCAGGGTCATGGATTTCTCCGTCAACGACAGTATCATACAATTTTCTACACTGACTCAATTGAAACAAGACCCTCACAAACAAGTTGTCATTTTGCAACAAAATACCTACAAATGAAGAAAGAACAATGTACAGAAGTTGGATGATCGTCCAATGATAGATAGGATTACTTACTGTTGTAACGCAGACACAAATAAACTATCATCGAGTTGGCATGAATCCAAGCCCCTACCGTAGGCTCTATTTAGGCTAAAAATGACAACAAAAAGTGAATCTTGATAGCCGAGAATAAGCAAACAACACTGCAGGGTAGAAGGTCACGTCTGGTCGTCTTCTAGTCATACAACGCAGAGAGGATATGAGGCATACGTTGCTCATAGCTAAAACCTTTTATTCATTTCTCATTTTGATTATTGCTTTCCAGTTCCTAATAAGTTCAATCAGGCCCCTGACATTTGGTTCTAGCTGTTATACAGCTCCTTTCCATATGTTTTCATTGTAAAATGCCATGTGTGAAAACATGTGAAACCATCTAATTGCCAAGTAGCCATGTCTGTTACTTTAAAATTTTGCACCTGTAGACATACATTATGAGAGCTGAGCAATACTGACATTAATGTGACAATATTGAGTTTTAGAGGCAACAAAGTGTCCAGAACATTGACAGACAAGTTCGAATCATTGGCAAATTGTAGACCTACTGTTCAAAATTGGGATAAAACCAAAAATATATTGTTTGGTTGTTCTAGCAATGGTTCAAAATGATTGGGTCGGTCGGTCGGGAAAACTGATTTACAATACTGCAAATATATATGCACACCAGGCCTGACACACACACAAGGTTCAAAATGCAAGTTAATCATGATTCGAAATGAATCTACATTCTTTATAAACAACTTTTTTTTAAACACAAACTGCTGAAAACAAATGATTTTCACATTTCAGAATGTGGTGGAAATTTGAAAAGAATACAAAACTGTTTTAGGAACTTTCGCTACAAAGTTTTGGCCGTAATTTTGCATCCCATCCCTGAACATAAAATTTGATTTTTTTGTCCCAGTGACAAGTCTAAATTCATGTTTGTATCCAACCTGGCACTTGAATCGATGACTTGGGACTTCTTGAATATGGTAAATCTAACCTTATATAAACAAGGCAGTGTTGTGCAGAACAGTGCAGAAAGATGCGATTCTAAACCACCCTATGGTCAATGTACTATGTCTCTGTCAACCAAGAAATTGTTCAGCTGTCAGAAATAGTCCACCCTGTACCATAAGTAGCTGAATGTATGTACATATGGTATCAGAAAATAAAAGTAAAAGAACTAAACATCTGTAAACGGTCACAATGTACAAACTTACGTAATTGCCCCTGCACTCATACAAATAGTTCATGTTACTATTAAACAAAACAGGATCATTTTGCTCCGCATATTGTACAAATTCACTGACACGCGGACAGGTTCACAGCAGATCTTGTAAATTGCAGAAATACTGCCTAAAAATTATGGCAGACAACAAGGGCAGGATACAATACTCCTTATCAAGCTGAAATGTCATAAATAAATAAATAAAATACAGGGGATTTATAGTGCACTAAGCCTCCCTTTACAAGTATTCGTTGACCACTGTCGCCCAAGTAAGCTCCATTCCACACCAAACATCACTTCAGGTTCTGTGGCAACCTCTACGGGGCTGAATCTTGATCAGCCCACATGCACCATCACTGTCTGGATCAGCTCCTTGAGTTTTGTATGGGTCTCTCCGAGAAAATTAGCAGTAAGTTCCTTGTCCAAGGGAATTTCAAGTACACTGAACTTTTGGCACCAGCGCGGTTCAAACTCGGGACCTTCCGCATCGCAAGCAAGTGCCTTACTATTTAAGCTAACTTGACCGCTAAATGAAATCTTTTTGCACATGGAAATGGCAACTTAATGACAACTTTTTAGATCTCTTATCTAAACACTTCATATACACAAGGAGTGGAAGATAAAAAAACACCTTAATCTAACTTCTATTAATGTCTTGACAATGTAACAGTCAACTACAATATAGTTGCCTCACTAGAAAATCAAACCTGTGAACCCGGATTGAAGGTGTGGCTGCGAACAAGTTCTGACAAATATAGACCCCTCAAGAATGACAAAATTGAGAAGTAGGACGATGGATAAGACACATCCAATCATGGCTTTGTAACATGCAAAGATAAACTCAAAAGTAGGCCGTTTTATCTGCCTCAAATGTAAGTTGATAATGCTCTAAGCACTCGGGCATGATTTAACTCTTTTGAAGAAAAGTGCATCCTATCTTCAAGACCGATGATTAAACACAGCCTGTGATACATTTAAAAACAAGCCTGTGATACATTTAAGGAAGTTGTTTAGAGCAAAGTGTGCAAACTTGTCATTCATCCATGAGTGCTACGTCTGAGCAGCATCTCATGTATGTGTCCGTTCACCTCGAACAAGCCGTAAATGCAGCAAACTTTATTATGCGTTACAGGTGAAAAAATGCAACGGCTTATTTCTGCAAATTGATTGTTTGCACATTCATAATCTTCATGCTTGCTTCAGAACATCTGCACAGTTTCATTGCAACAATATAATCGAGAGTATGAATAAATCTATTTGGTCTGAGGACCAAGAGGCTGCATTTACGGCAGATTCGAGATGAACGGCCACATTTGAACTGAATAAGGGACAACAAACTCCTTGGGATGACTATGCACAGCCTGTGATACATTTGAGGAAGTAGTGAAAAACGAGTGTGCAAAATGTCATTCTGATATAAGTGTCATTTTGCACCTGATCAAAGAGACACATTTAAGCTTCAGAGGCACAAACTCCTGTCATAAGTCCAAATATGATGATTTTACCCAGCCTGGGATGCATTTAAGGAAGTGGGGAAAAACAAGTGTGTAAGATGTCATTCTGATATAAGTGCCATTTTGCACCTGATCAAAGAGACACATTTAAGCTTCAGAGGCCCTAACTCCTGTGATATATCAAATGGTGATGCATTTACAGAAGTAGTGAAAACAAGTGTGCAAAACATCATTCTGATACAAGTGTCATTTTGCACCTGATCAAAGAGACAAAGTTTCATAGGTAGGAGAGCGTGGCCGAGCGGTAAGAGGGTTGGACTCGTAATCACATTTTAATAAATCTGTCGTGAGGTCGAGCCCCAGTCCCGGCACGTCTCCTTGTTTCCTTAGAGGTGCGTTTACATTGCAACGACATGGCCCTCAACGTAGGGTAAAGTTTTTGATAGGACCTAAAGTATACCTTTTCCCATTACAACTTTATAGGTCAGCGGTGTCAGGGCTTCATTTTTGAAAAATGCTGAAGAGCTATAACTTACTCTCCTGAAAGGTTCAAGGAGAGTTGTCAGGAGAGTGATTTGAGGTCACACCATTAGATATTAACTGGTTTTGGTAGTTTGGGGTGAGCTAAATATTTCTCTCCTAATTAAGGCCAACTAAGCGTGCAGAGGAGAGCAATCACTCTAGCTTGCCTTAAAAATGAAGGCCTGGGTGTGTGTGTATGTATGTGGTCAGTTATCAATCAATCATGAAGCCAGCACAGAAGACACACCACTTGATGAGGTGATGTAAGTCTTGCTAACTGCCAATTCATTTGGGCAGATACATGCCACTGAATCACCCATTTGTGTCGTAAACTCAATTAATGCGCACCTATCAGTGACACACATACAGGTGTCAAGTTTTAATTGCTACATGACAGACATCAGATCACCATCCAATTTGTGTGCGAGTAGGCATCATGTTTGAATTATGGATTAGGGTGGTGCAGGGTTATTTGGGACTTGTGGTAAAGTTGTAAAATTATCCTTCAGCTTTGAGCAGGTGAATTAAGTAGTAGCCCCAAGCATAAAACTAGAGTGTTAGTTAATGTAGTGTAAAGGATAGTATTTAGTTCGGTGTAATGAAAAAAGCATAAAACTAAGAAGTGTAAGTTAAATGTAGTTTAACGGGTAGTATTTAATTCCTAAGCAAAAATGAAAAAAGTAATCCTTCAATGGCCGAGCGGTTAGAGCACTTGAATCGTAATACAGAGATCGATAGACCAAGCCAAGCTCCGACCTGCTCCTTATTTCCTTGGGCGAGAAACTTTATTCTAATCGCTCCGTGGTTCGGTAGTCAAGTTAGGCTATTGGTATCGGTCTACCTTAGTGTTTGACTCCAGAATTGGGGTGTTGCGAGGTAACTGATCCAGATCCATATCCAAAAAATTACATGGATCAAATAAGAAAGTCCACTATTCCTGAATTACAACTATAGGTTGATGATACTGACTCTTTGTCATCTCAAGGGTGTGTCTGCATGACAAAATAGTCCTTTGAACCAAGAATATACAATGGGCTGTGGACAAGATTTAGGAGATATAAGCCTGACCCATCCAGAAAGCTGTGACTCTTAATCACTGGACGCTGACAGTAAAGAGATCAAATCCACAACGCAATTATTTTATCCAAGAATAGATGGATTTTGTACAAAATTGAAAGGGATAAATGCCACTCTACAGGAAATCTGCAAGACTTTTAATCACTGCACAGTGAGAGTTCAAAAACTGCAAGAAAGCGACCAAACCAAGAATATGACCGGTTTAGCACAGGCGTGGTCAAGCACACAGCTCATGACTCTTAATCACTGAGAGTTTAGATGTGAAACACGACTATCTTAACCAAGAATGTGTGGGCTAAGTAGTCACTCTTAATCATTGGACATTGAAAGCAATGACTGAATCTTTGAAGGGTTCTTTATTATTTCTTACTTTTGAGTTATACACAATAAATGGCCATCTTCCAGGATGGGATGGGTGTCTTGGTGTCACTTTGGACATTCTATTTTTAAATTGGATACCCAGAGGAGGTTTTCACAATATCCCACGATGCAATGCAACATTGTACTATATACCTGCAAATCCAATTCAACTCCTATACTTGTTTCTGACGTTTTTGAGGTGTCAGCAATGTGGGTAAACACTGGGCTGTTGTGAAAAGAAACACATCCCTGGAAAGATATGAATGAGTACTATTCAATGGAATTCTCAAATTCCTAAGAGCCCCTTGTCCAGAAAACCATTATTGCCTATTATATCTGAGTGTATCAAAATAATGCATTGTGGGATATTCTGAAAACCTCCTCTGTTGGATACCTAAGAATTATGATTTTTACAATGGGATGAATAGGAAGTGGACACCTTGTTTTTATGAAATCAACAATTTTAGACACCCTGTTTTAAAATCCTGGCTACACCTTGTTTTTATGAAATCTGCAATTTTAGACAATTTTTAAAATCTTGGCTACATAGCCATCTTGCACTGAACTCTCAACTCCTGTCTACCAAATAGGGTAGAAATATTCAATGCTGAGAAGGTACATCTTGTTTCAGCACATATCAGGAGCAAAGTATCATCAATCATGATATCTATCTGTAACTTAAAGAGACCCAAATTGAGGACCCTAGAACTATAAGGGGGTTAAGTCACAAAATCTTGAAAATTGAGTTGTGTCAATTTTCTGCTACAGAATTCTCATTTCTACATTCTGTACTAGTTTTGTAGTAATCTGATGATCAGAGCATGTGTAAGAGTCACTGCGAGATACAGCAATCCCATTCAAGACAACACAAATGATATTATGTTTGTGCCATTTTCTCAGTTTGTACTCAATGTGACTTAACCCCTTCTGGTTCTAGGGTCCTCAATTGTATAATAGTACTTTTGCCAACTCATTGCTTACAACATTTCATTTGCTTGCCTTGAAGTCAGAATTCAATTAGTGCTATATAGTTACAGGTGTCCAATATTAATTGAGACTTGACAGATCTACGCATTGGATTGTGATGTAATCTGTGACTGTCACCTTTGAATCACACCGATTCTGTCATTTAAGATTGACAGGTGCCAATCATCAAAGGACACACCGACATGAATGCATGTGACTATACTCTATAAACCTTGAAGTATGCAACAAGAAATCAGACTCTGTTACAAGATCCATGGCATATCCCTTATATTCTTCAACATTGTGAACTGTTGGTTTTGTTATGTGTAAGAGACTAGTAATGATTGATTAAGGTCGAACACTGCGTACTAATATATTTTTACATGAATACGTCATTATTTTGGTATTATTTTGGGCTAATTTTGTTGCTAACACATGGACAAATATTGTAAATAAATTAATTTGAATATTTGGTAAGATTTGGAACGTTGTTTTGATTCGAGAAATACAGACTAATTTACTTCCCTGTATGCTCATATTGGTTTTTGTGCGTTAATCGGCTACTTGTTGCATACTCCAAGATTTACAGAGTAAACATATTGCATATGTACATATATGCATGTTTGCAAAGACAATATTAAAAGGATTTAAATAATACCTCAATAAACTTCACTCGATTTCCAGAAGTCAAGTTATGGTCCATCAAAGGTTGTCAGGGAGTAAGATGTATAACTGAGATAAACACGTTCAAAGATCAGCAAGCCCTATACTTTCTGTTGATTGTCCTCAAAATAAACAGATATACATTTATAAAACTAGCGTTATGAGGACATTTGTGGATATATCCCCGCGCTATGAGGACATCGAAAATTCCGGGGGGACATTTAATGTCCCCATAATGCCAGTCGGTTTATTACGCATATTTTTGAATGGCGATTGCAGTGGTAAATATGGTAGGGTATGAGGACCAGGGTTATATGTACTGAACTCGGACTCGTTATATACCAGTCCCCATACTTATAAATTTTAGTACTCATAACGCATTGTATAGTCCTCATAACGCTAGTTTTTC
>JXSR01S050113.1:105282-117108 GCA_000969725.1 Ophiothrix spiculata
TAAATTTGCATATTTTGCGCCGAAACTTTCAGAGAAAATTACTAGCAACCCTTACCACCAGTCCACCGACTTGCATTGTTCCACGCCTCACCAGTTCTGAGAAACGAGCCCGGACGGACGGACGGACGGACGGACGGACAACCAGAAAACATAATGCCTCTCGCGGAGGCATAAAAAGATGACAAACACCTCATCATTTCACAGATTTCCTTCTCGCTAAAAATAGAAAGAAAATGAAGGAATGCCTGGCTGAAGAATTGATTGTTTTCAACGTGCACTAAGTTCAACGCGAAGTCTGTTAATTCACCCATTAGCTAAAAATCTGAATTTTGATAGGTGACCTTAAATATGGATCATGAATGTCCCTTTAACAGAGATGTAACACATGAACAGTTAAATTTCCTGAAATGCGTAAAAATGCCATTCAAACAGAGCAGTGTGCTATTTTTTACTTGGCTTAGTTTCCTGAAAATACAAACATTTTGTGTAAATTTCCTGAATTCAGGAAATTTCCTGAAAAGTTACATCCCTGCTTTAAGTAATCTAAACACAAGCTAGATGATTCTAGATTTGCTAGTTTTAAGTCGTTGACATTTACCGAGTTACATTGTATTTCTTACCATTTATACTAGACATGGTTGTCATGTAGGTCTATCTTGCCTTTCTGATACAGGAAATGGGTGTGTCTGTTTGTCTTAGATTGTGCCTTATATGATACTGACATAATTATACAAGCTTGCAGTGCCAGTATCTTCTGTTCAAATGTTCTGATTTTTTTGTAGACTAGGTTGGGGGAAAAAACACATCAAATTGTCAGTGGCAGGAAAAAAACAACACATGGGAATCAGAAGCGCGATCCTGCCAAATTATCTTAATCTGGAGTATAAAAACATTTATTAATCCATAAAAAAGAGATACAAAATTGCCTAGATACCATCAAGTGTAATAGAATTGTTGGCCAAAGGACTAAAATTGGAGGTATTTGGGGTAGGCTTGATTTGGGGCCACCTACTATTGTCCCATCAAATTCAACCGGAGATTTGGTTACAAACATACGTGTACAGGAAAATCAAGAAAATAAACACCTTAACACAAATAGTATGCAAAATTGAAGGCAAAGATGGGTGTGCATTTAATTTGCACATTTCGACAAGATGCGATGCACCATTGACAAAAATCTTGAATGTACCCAATTTGATTTGAAATTGAATAAAAATGGTGCGCTGCTGAGTCTTTATCCAGCTGCCAAGGATCATTCTAAAATGAAGACCAATGATCATTATTTAATTAAAACCAGTGCACGTTCCTTCGACTAAATTAACAATTGCACAATCCTCCGACTTAAAAATAAATAAATAAAAGTAGCATATATTTATTTCTGTCAAATTTATAAAAATTGGAAACAAAATATATTATAGTAAACTTTGATATGTACAGATAAAGCAAGATATATTTTAAAATGCATTGCCCATGTGCAACGTGCTCGTTAAAAGGTTTCTATCTGTAAAAGGTTTCTATCTGTAAATGATCTAGCATTCTTTTAGTGGCTATTTTATTTGCACGATGTTACAAAGGTCAAAATGATAACAATTGTTTTGAGAGAATCACATTGAGGCTAATTTGTACTTTGAGCATCTGTGTTTGGTCCAAAGATATATTTGATGGTTTACATCTTTTGAAGAATGGTGTACATGTATGAAATACTAAATCTTTTGGTGCTGAACTTTGCTTGGGGGGGGGGGGGGGGACCGCTCGAGGAATAAAAAGCTGTACTCATGTTCTTCAGAGCACCTCAAACTCGGTCCCTAAATGGCATAATAGTTGATAGCAAATTGCACCCCTAAATGTGTAACATAGTGTAAATCACGCCCCAAATGTCATAAAGGCATTAATTAGTAATGGTCTTTTTCCACCAAATAAGACATCAAAGAGTATGTAATTTATAGTATGCTCATTTTGTCATGACGTTTTTACCTATTTTATATTGTTTTTAGACCTTTTTATGCAAACCATGTATCGATGACCAACACCAAGCAAAAAGTGACCTTTATTACTGGCGGAGGGGGCTTGAATTTGCAACCCTAATTTGATTAAATTGTCCTGAAAACGACTCCTTTTTCCAAAAAAAGTCAATGCCACTGGTGGGTCAAAATCAGACCATTTTGCGCCATTTTTTATGATGAGCATGCCTACCACTTTATTCTTCGAGTGGTTCCCCGGGAACTAAAAATAATAATGATATACACTATAATAGCTAAAATGAAATATTTTGTTATTATCTCTCCTTTTAACCACTTAATTTTTACCTCAAGATTTAAAATTTTCATACATTCACTAATTCTTCAGATTTAAGTACATGAATAGAATGTCAGGAGTCTTAATCGAAGGAATTAGGACTAAAAAAAAATTGTTGTGTTGTCCTCAGCGCCCGGTTTGTTTTAACAATAATTTCTGATATGAAAGCTTGGCTTTATTCTTCTAGAATGCTGAAAACTTAATTTATGTTCAAAGATTCCATAAGTAACCTTTTAAATGCAAAAATTGTATGATTTTGGAAAAAAAAAAGAAGCCTACCTACCGCCCAACATAAAAATTTGCACTTGAGGGCAACACAACAATTTTTTTTTTTTAGGCCTTATAGCAAAACTTATTTCAACACATGGCAGAATTTAAGAAATTCTGGAAAAATTCCCGTATCTTACGACCTCAAAACTACTTCCACAAAAGTACAATGCAACAACTCTCTTTTTTGGTCAAAAACAACGCTGCACATGAAATTGGAACCGTATCAACAGATGATGCGCAAGTACACATAAGGCCAAAAAAAAATTGTTTGGTTGCCCTCCACAGCTTTTTTCAGAGAGGGTTGGTCGGTCTATTTTTTTTTTTTTTTTTTTTAAACTCTTCCACAGACTGCTAGGTCAACCAGCCGCTCCAGCCTTCACAACTTCCCCCACGACATCCAAATCAAAACAATCAAATACTTCTTGTAGTGATTTGGGACATCCTAAACATTTTGAGGGTTGAATATCAAAAAAAGCAAAAATATAACTTTTTTTTTGTAGTTTTCGGTAAGTTTTGCATATATTTTTAGAAAAAAAAATCAATAAAAAAAAAGTTTGGGTCGGGCTGAAAAATAGGGTCGGTCGGTGGAGGGCAAGCAAACAATTTTTTTCTTGGCCTACACAAGGCTTTTAGATAATTCCCTTTTCAGGAAAAGTTGTCAAGATTAGCGGTGGAAATCCCGGATGACCTGTCCAGTCATACGTTGTAATCTTATTGTTTTATTAAATTGTTATTAGGTCAGGGCGTATGTGTTAGGTGTGGCTCTCTGTCATAAGCTATTGTCTTAGGACAGACGAGGGGGTTACTCACTCACATGTACGTTTGCGTTTTAAAAGATGCTGACCTAATAAAAGAATTTCCTTTGCTTTAATATTTCTTAAATCTGATCTACATGTACTGATCAAAGAGGAAAAGATCAAAAAAAGATCATTTTTAGGGTCAAAAAAGACCAAAACTAAGGATTAATCCAAATAGACTACTTTTTATGTCAGAAAGATTTAAATCAAGGTATTTACTACACGTAGGCCTCTATGAGTAAAATCTACAAGATATTGTAAACAGAAGGCAAATGCATATTGCTGAAAGAAATAATCTGGAAGGACTTTCTCTAAATGCATTACATGACAATCCTCCTTGAAAACAGTCCAAAGTGTGGGGCACTCATCCCTTGAACAAGGTCCATTCAAGTTTGGGAGTAGTTTAAATCATAAGGTCGTATATAAGAAAAAACATGTTTCTCGTCTCCACCCATCTCCATTTTTGAAGATTTTCAATTTTTTTTTTGTAATTTTCAAATTATAATTTATTCTAATATAACAAGGTGAAATTTATTCTACATCCTTTCAAAATGTATAAAAGGACACATTTGAGGAGAATTTTGTGATCATTGGAGAGGCCCAGCTTTCAGAACAAGAACATAAAAAAGACCTCACGATTTTGCGCTGAACACATCAAATATAATACAGCTTGTCCCAATATTAATGCAACGAGCAAATAAAAAAATATTAAAAATAGTTGCCAAAAGATTAATCATAGTAATATATGTTTTTCAAAATTGGAGTAATTACTCTACAACATGCTTTTTGTCATGTTTAATTTTACCCCTCCAGTCCAAAGATATGAAGAATTTAAGAGAGCCCTTTAAATCTCCTTTGGTTCGATTTGTAAGTTTAGACTGCCAGCTAAAGAAATGCAAATTTGAAATGAAGAAAATATCCCGGTATTCTGCAACCAATTAGCGCACAATCAATCCAAACCAATCTTACCTGACCTGTACCTAACATTAAGTGATATTTTAAGTTCATCTTTAACTGAAATAGGTCAAATTTTTAAATTAAAGTAACTATCTTCCTTACACTCTCATATTCCTTGAAACTGTTACTTCTGGTGCGACAAGTGGGTAGTTTAGGATACAATTTGACTGTCCGACCACGGAGCAAGTAGAGTCAAGTTTCTTGCCCAAGGAAACAAGTAGACGAAAACCGCCCGGCCCGGGGCACGAACCCACAATCTCTGTATTACGAGACCCGTGCTCTAACCGCTCGACCACGCTCCCAAATATCAATTAATCCTAGTAAAAGGTCTACTACTTGGATAAGACATCTTCTGTAAGGCTCATCTGAGGATTTTTGGAGGTTTCTTTTTTAATGAAAGATACTCTTGAAGAAGAAAGAGTTTCTCAAGTATCTGGCAACCTGCCTTGACCCATATACCTTGTGATGTGTTTTCTTTGTGTACAAGGCGAGACAAAGTTCATACAAGGAAGTAACTTGTCAGGCTAATCACGCTAATGAAATAAATTGATGATAAGACACCATGCCTTGGCAATTTAATCAGTTTGCTATGTAGTACCAATGGAATTGAACAATGGGGTCCATTTAATATTTGCATTGATGGAGAAGGTAAAAAGTTCTGATAAAAATTAAGCCCTGATAGGTAAGGCTGCAATATCTGATAGGTAGCTCAGGTAGCTATGTTGATCATTTTGACTGTTGCTAGAATACTTTTATTAACCCTAACCCCACAATATCATATTCCACAAAGTTAAGAAATTCACCTAAGTCCAAATACGTCATAGACCCGAGTAGGCTATGACCACGAAATTGCTGCCATGGCAGCGCCTGCTCAGTGACTTGACATAGTGATAATTGGATTGGAAAGCGAGAGGTCCCGGGTTTGAATCCAGGTGAAAACCCGTGATTTTTGACTTTCAAATTTCCGAGGAGATAAATTTTAAACGAAGAGGTGGTCAAAAGTGTTGGGGTTAAGAGTATTAAAATATTGAGCACTTTTGACTGCTAAATTTAGCACACAAATGTCAGTCTGGGCAAAAATATACTGTGCGGCTCGCTTGTGAAATGATCAAACTTTCAATGAGGGATGGTATAGTCCTATATGTCTCCCATCACACAAACTTAAAGGTGCAATTCATGATTTTGATGCGACAAAAACCTCACCTGTTTTCTAGCTAAATAATAAGAAGAGGACATTATGAATATATACTGAAAATTTCACTTGATTCCGACCATTCGTTTCCAAGTTACAAGCTTTTCAGCATTTTGAAAATCCCCATAGGCTACTGTGTTGTAAGTACTGTCGGGGCCCCGACAATAATTAGAAAATGACACATTTTCTCACTTTTCTCAAAAATGCAAGCACATATGAAAGAATGGTTTGGGGATCGTAACATATACCAGTCGACGATTCATATTTATAAGCTAAAAAACTCAATTTTGATAGAGGTGACCTTGAGGGTGAAAAGTGGATCATGAATTGCCCCTTTAACAGTAAAACACTTAGCTGATTTTTGTCAAAAAATTGTATGGTGATATATGAGTTGCTGTTCAAATTTTAAAGCTTGTCTCTCTATAAATAAATTGCAGGTGATTTATAGTGCACTACGTGGCTCCCCTGACTTGTAGTTCCACGCGGCCTCAGCACACTTTATAGAGCATTTCTAATCATTGGGTTAAATCAATACTTGGACTCCCTGGGGCCAAAGGGCTTACTACGGCCTACATTAATTGGCGCAACCCTAGCTTGAGCAATTCACACCCTCATAGAATATACAGTTTTCGCACACTCAGCTCCAGCTAGACTCGAACGGGGAACGATCGATAGGATAGGATATAAAGAGCCCATGATTAACAGTCCGAGAACTTACCGACTTACACGTTCAACTCATAACAAAAACACGAGTAGACTAAATAATATTCTAATTGTACCGTCATGGAAAATTGTTGCTGGTAGAAGAACTTTCCGATAGAGCTGCTTCACTTTGGAACTCCCAGCTGACATTCGCTCCAACTTTTAAAATATAAGTTTGAATGAATTTAAACATGTTATTTCTAATCTATGTAACTTGCATTCATTGTCTATTTTCAATATTTTGTTTCCTTTTATTTAAATGTACAAACATATGGCCTATGATCTTGTAAATATTATTTTTGTAAATATAAATATACATGTATATGTAATTTTTCTCTGGACCTCTTGGGAGACCAGTTACATTTGTATTGAAAGAGTATGCCAGAATAAAGATAGAATTAAACTAAATACAATTTGGATGTATGTACAATTTGTATGTACATGTGTAGATCTTTATCACGATGCAATATATTTCCCTATATTTTATTTTAACCCATTAGATAGATTTATATAATTATTAATACAATGAAATACAATCCAGGCCTGTGCTATACAATACAAATATAACCACACCCCCTTATATATTTTCATTCACAGATTTATTTGCCTTAATAGACTTAAAACAAGTCCTACATTACTACTGGTACCAGATATATGTGTTACAGCATTACCAAGAATCTGTACAAAGAGGTTAGCCCAAGTCTAACTTCATATAACTAGGTGTTGTCAATTTGCTATAATTTGTTTTTGACAATCCACATTTATTAATTTCTTCCTGTAGTTGTCTAATTAATTGGCACCCAAATTAAAATTGACACATTTTTTTTTTATTTGGTCATCTCTGTCACCTTATATTCAGATACTTTGACATATTATTCAAATAACACTTATTTTGTACATGTTTGACTTACAGTGGATATCATATTTTTTAGTGAACTAAACAATTATTAGGTAGGAAGTTTCCATCTAATCTGCTGGTAAGGCCGGAAAATAGGTTTTTGATTCACATAACCCGACCGATCGACAGTGTTCCCGCTAAGGCCGTATGTCGCGAAACTGGCGCAGAAGCTAAAAAAAATGGTGCAAGGGGTTCCCAAAACAAAAAATTCAAAAATAGGGTTTTGGTTAAATACAACATTCATTTATTTCAGTTTTATTCAGATTATATTCAAAATTACTTTCATTTTTGAGGTGATCTTTCCGAAATTAGCAATGGTGAGATGCATTTTTTCCTTTCATGTCGCTTTGGGGCAAAATCAAAATACTTAGCCGAAACACTGCCGACCGACCCTAATTTGCTGGTCGAATAAAAAAATAAGCTTGATCGCAAAAAGTACCAATTTATGACTCGGGAGCTTTTTTGAAAAATTGATGAAAAAAGCACCCAAACTAAAAAAGTGGGTGTATTTTTGCTGAATAAAAACCCTTCCTACCTACAATTTCTTTTTTCTATGTTATAAATACCAATCAAACAATTATCTTTTTAAGCCCAATATTTAATAACAGTTTTTCTAAATCAAGAATGACCAGACCAAATTAATGATTTAGAACAAGACAGAATTTCAAATGTATGATGGCCAGTGGAATAAAAATTTGGCAAAATAATCTAAAAGATTTTTTCCCTTTAAAAGTTCTAAAATGTATGTTTTTAATATATATACGGGTAGTAATTTCATAGTCCCAAATAAAACATAATTCTAAACATTAGTTAATTATCAATCTAACTTATCAGGCACACTATAAGTATTTGTTGTATTATAACCTGCCATTTTTATTCTGTGAATTACAACTAACAGGTGATCATCAAAATTGAACATTATTTTACTTTGCTATAAGGCCAAAAAAAAAAGTTGTTTGGTTGTCCTCGACTGCCCGTCCCTATTTTTTCGAAACTGGAAAAAAGTTTTTACTGTACAAAAGTATACCGCGCCAAATTTTCAGATTTCCAAAAAAGGTTTTTTTTTTCCTTTGAGAATTTTCATTTTTTGAAAATATTTTTTAAGTTGCTGTTTTCATTTTGTTTCCGTTTAAAACTGTTTTTAAACTTGTATAAAGCGACTTTTCAGTACAGTAGACTTATTTGCATCTTTATAGAGGCTATAATATTGTGTAGTTTTGACTTACATTTGAAAAAAAAATCTTAAAAAAAAAAATCCGCCCGCCCGCACTTGCTCAAAAAAAATTGTGGAGGACAACCAAACAATTTAATCTTATTTGGCCTAATTGGTTGTAAGGAAGAATCGCAAACCAGTTACCCACCTAATGTATGTGCCTCTTAACATCATTTACGGTGGGTTTTGAACTGCCCAGAACTGCTGATTCTGGTCAATAGCTGTTGTTAACATGGTTAAGAACAATGGCAACTCCCAAAACCACCGGTTCAGGGGGGTCAGCTACCGGTTGAGTTTTGTAGGCCCCTTAATTGGTTGTTGTATTTTGTATGTGGATAGGTGCATACAATTATTTGAAACATCAAGCACAGTAATAAATAAGATGCAACGATTTAGTATACCATCGTGGTACAAAAATAAATTGAAAAGATTGAAAAAACATTTTAAAAAAATCTAACTTAGTAAGGTATAAAATCCCTAAGCTTTACTCAAAAAGCCCCATTTTGCTTCTTAGGATTAGTCAAACCTTGTAAATTAATGGTCAAAAATTAGCAAATGAGAAAATCCCACTTCCTTTTTATAAGTATTTTGAGATTTCTGACCCTCAAATCAAATAAGTACCTAAGTTTTTCAACTTACTCCTCTCCTCATGCATGCCCCAACAGCTTTATAGACAATTCTGACAAAGCTCCAAAGGACGGCTGATCACTGATGTGCCAATTCCTCGTAACAAATTAAGGCCAACAATTATTAGCAATTGACAAGATCCTATTTCCCTTCAAATTACCCCTAATAGGCTTCAGTCCAAAGACATTACAGTATGGGTGACATTGACAAGGCCAAATAAAGATATTATAAACGTGTTTCAAGTCCGTACATCCACCTTTTTCTTTTACTGATTATGGTTTAGAGTTCAATCGAAATTTGACGGTAAATTTACAACGTTAAAGAGAATGTTGTGTTAACTACAGAGGATCAAACTGTAAAAATGGAAAGTTGAGAGCTTTTCACAAAGACCATAGAGCTTTACATTTATTATTTTATATGGCCATGCATTTTGACCTTAACATCAAAAAGGGTGTGTTTTTAGATTTTTGCCATGGTGCGTTTTTTTGTCATATCTTCAAAAAAAGGTATTGTAATGATTTTAGTGTCATTATAAAGCTGAAATAGTAATTAACAATTATGTGATGCTTGGTTAAAATAGGTTGAACAGAAGTAAAATCAAAACCATTTGAATTGACAAAACCAAGAGTGGCACAGGAAGTGGATCGATCACTTTAGAAGAAGTGGCTCACCAAATACAAAGTCTATGGAACACTCCAGTTTACGTATGAAAATAAAGCTACCTTCCTCTGTTGAATTTTGAAATCTTTTGACTTGAAAACGTGTTTGTTCAACTTGGCCTTGAGTCTGTCATCAATGAGACCATCGCAGACTGTGTAAAGACACTTCATTCCACACATTAGATAAGAATAGGACTTAATTCAGGAACTATCAAATTAATACTAAGCTGGGATGGACTTCAACTTCCACAGTACAAATACGTTTCCTGGTTTTCTTTTCTTACCTGTAGCCCGGATTTACCAAAGGGGCGCATGGCTCAAAATCTTACACATGTTCTTAGTTGCCCAATCCTTCCCTAGCCATGTGGCATGGCTCAAAATCTTACACATGTTCTCAGTTGCCCAATCCTACCCTAGTCATGTAGCATCAGTACAAATGTTCTAAGTTGTCCAATCCTACCCTAGTCATGTAGCATCAGTACACATGTTCTAAGTTGCCCGATCCTACCCTAGTCATGCGGCATGGCTCAAAATCTTACACATGTTTTAAGTTGCCCAATCCTACCCTAGTCATGTGGCATGGCTCAAAATCTTACATATGTTCTAAGCTGCCAAATCCTACCCTAATCATGTTGCATGGCTCAAAATCTAACACATGTTCTAAGGTGTCCAATCCTACCCTATACATGTTGCATGGCTCAAAATCTTACACATGTTCTAAGTTGCCCAATCCTACCCTAGTCATGTGGCATGGCTCAAAATCTTACACATGTTCTAAGTTGCCCAATCCTACCCTAGTCATGTGGCATGGCTCAAAATCTTACACACGTTCTAAGTTGCCCAATCCTACCCTATAGTCATGTAGCATCAGTACCATAGAAAATATCTACTGTCCTTAGGGGTGAAGTAACTATTTATGATTTTCACCTTTAAAAGAAGGCCACATCATGATATAAGTATCTTACCATGAAATGAATGATGAATCACGATTGCATGGTCATAATGCAACATTGAGGATGCAATTAAAACAATGTTTGTTGATCCTGGGCTGATCCCACTGCACAATCGTGATGCTGGATCTCTAGATGAATACTGAAACCTCTGCAATAAGGCCCTTGAAAGTTGATTCCTAGTTCCCTGTTTGCTGCCCGCATCACGTTTTTTGGACCGCATCGCCAAAGCTAAAATCCCAAAATAATTCATTATTTGCATCGCCAAAGCTAAAATCCCAAAATAATTCACTATTTCATTTTTTGCAAGAAGAGTACATTTGTGCTGCTGAGTTTTTCATGATTTTATGGATGATTTTTGAAAGTAAGATTCTTGCAACAGATGTAGGCCTAAGTGTTTTTTTAGAAGTTCATAAGCAGTCAAAAACTGTACCTCAAGACCTATAGGTACGCAGGCTCACATGTTACCCTGTGATTTACATAAAATTTCAGTGAATAATGAAACGTGGGAAATAATGAATAATGAAAGAGTCAGCTCATCATGGCTTAGAGCTGAATGCTGTGGGAAACTACGAATTAATTCCTGGCCTAATACCATAATATGTAGGATACTGGTCTGGAGTTCATATGGAGCATGCATGAAAATCTAATTAGATCCTCGTATTGTAAAAGAAATATGAACCTCATTTTGTTAAAGGAAACTTCTCAATCATCTGTGTTGAGTCTCAATGGTTTGATTAAAAATTCTAGGACTCTTGCCAATTTTCTGACCCTCGAGAACACGAACTTTTTTTCGTACATGTGATAAATCCAAGGAAATTTTATAGGGGAATACGGATACACCGCCATCTTGTGTCACTCATGGAGCAGAGTTATTGTACCTCCGGATATATTTTCGGAGTTTAGCCCGCTATCCAGGCAGATCGTGTAAATCTTAACTTGACGCATATACAGCGTGTGCATGTCTGCGTTTCAAGTAGCATGTATTGCGACTTGCTAAGACTCTCGAAGTGAGGTACGCGGAGCCGTGAAATGCCGGAGGTACCATAACTCATCCTCCATGAACGATAATCCAAGATGGCTGCCGTCCAATAGGATTTTACACAGCGGTGAAATAAAAATGGCTAAGAGTGCCGGTTCCCCTTTTTAAATTCCTTGGATAAATCGTACTCGTTAACTTGTGATTGAATATAATAATCTTTACAAATTGACCTTTAGGTTAGATATGTGGTACTTATGGTAAGTCGCATTGACTCTTGAATGAAT
>JXSR01S050113.1:126520-139069 GCA_000969725.1 Ophiothrix spiculata
TTTTGTTTGGAGTCACTCGTCATTTTGACGTCACGACCAAATGTTTGGTAGCGAAAATTTTGTTTGAAGGCCGACTATGTTTTGGCCCTTATTCTGCATTGTCTCTCTTGCTAGTCTACAACTAAAAATTTAACCGTTGTATTCCAAATTTTTAGACCCTGGACTGGCAAACTGAATTGCATTCTAGCTGCGCTTTACCGAAAATTTACCTAGAAAAATTGACGATAAACCAAGATATTGAGAATCAATGTGAACGGGACTTTTTGATGACAAGGAATTTTGATTCATCAGCTTAAGTCTTATTTTCACAAATTCAGCTGATGTGACATTCAAAGTTCAAAACTAAGACCTCAAAACATAAACACAGACTTCTCTGCCATCAGTTATGTCTGAAGGTTTCATTGTACGAGGGTCATTCAAAAAGTTCTACCTGTTGAATCATAACTTTTGTTCTAATGAAGGTAGCTACCTAAAATTTGGCAAAAATATAGTTAAGCATGTCCCCTACACATTATGCAACAATCATATTAATATCTTATCTAGATTTCTGTAAGTGTCATGAAAACCGCAGAGGGTTTCGTTACATCGGAAACGGTCAAAATATGTGCAACATTTTAAAAAGCGGCTCAGATACAGTGAATTAAAAAGGCCAGATTATAGCCATGTAGTATTGCTATACAGAAAAAATTCTAAAGCATAAGAATGAACATACAATTATGCGGGATGATTAAAAAAGCTGACCCACACTACAAATAATGGTCATTAACAAGGATAACAATAATAGGAACAAAATAGCCCCTGTAGCAATAATATTAAAATCACGAAAGACACAGTTTACGAAGAAATTAACCTTAATAAAACAAGATACAAAATGGTGGCATTATGAAGCTTTATTTTTAAAATGGTTTCATGGTTGATACCAAAGGCAACCAAATTCATGTTTTTGACTGACAAAATGTGGTGTAGTAGCTTTAACTGTTGCTTTTTACATAAAATGCACTTGGTAAAGTCAGGCTACAGAGAAACACGCTATGCTGATATTTGTAAAAATTAGAGAGTACAAGAGATCCTTTCAAGTATTGGGATTCTGGGTAATTTATGTCTGTAACAAGTTTACTTTATCAGTGACAAATGACGTGTTGGACTGTTAGGTACACTTTCATATCGAATTTATTCTGTAACTTACATAACTTTTTGGTTTACAGATGGCTTTTCATACATAAGCTGCACATATAATTTCAGGTGAAATGTCATTAGATATTTTACCGTTTCCAGTGTATCCTAACTTACTGTGGTTTTCAGGTAACCTACGGAAATCTAGAAAATATATTGATATGATTGTTACACCATGTGTAGGTGACATTCTTAGCTATATTTGTGTCAATTTTCAAGTAGCTACCTTTGACAGAGCAAAAGTTATGATACAACAGGTAGAACTTTTTGAATGACCCTCGTATTTATTATTACCCCTAACTGATTCAAATCTCACTAAATCTCACTCTATAAAATCCCAAAATGAAAAGTCCAAATACATCACAGACGGTGGTTATGCAGGGACTAAATCGCTACCCAGGCATTGACTCAGTGGTGGTTTGCTATGGGTACATGTATAACTGGCTTCAGAAATGGGAGGTCCCCGGTTTGAACCCTGGTCAAAGCATGTGTTTTTCACCCTCCCTTTGCGAGGAGAGACTCATACTGATCCACAGCTTTATTTTCTTTATTTTACTACCAATTTTTTAAGCTTACGATGTATGTGGTTTCAAACTATCACTTTTTAGTTTCCATAATTCCTTCAGTGTGTCTTAAAGGTCTCCATTTTTAACTGAATTTACCATTATTCAGTTTTCAAATCTTTAGGTTGATTCACTTAAGTATAAACCACCCCGTTTCACGTTATACTGCCTTCAGCTCTTTTAACTTAAAAATAACGTGAGTGGCGTGTGTGTAATAGAAAGATCGCCGTACAGAATAGTGAAAGAATCATGTAAATCGGAGCAATATTAAGCTTTTTACAGTGATTTTTGCCAAAGAGTCTTAGTTCCTCTTGAGGCTAACTAACCTAAGGCCAAAAAAAATAAATTGTTATGTTGCCCTCAGCGACCGACCCTATTCAAAAATTTAAAAAAAAAAAATTAGGTCGGGAAAGCACCCAATTTTGCTCAGATTAGGTGTTTTTTGAGAAAATAGTGGAAAATGCACCCAAATTTGGTACTTAAAGTGCTTTAAAAAAAAGATCAAAAAAAAATTATTTTTCCGACCGACCAACTCAATTTTTCAGATATCCCACTTGAGGGCAACACAACAATTATTTTTTTTGGCCTAATCTCCTGGAAGGCGAACGTGGCTGGAAGAAAAGGTGCTGGAAGGTGATAGAAAACCAAGGAGGTGAAAGCTGTTGAACTGTTATGAGTATTTGAACATTATACGTAACTAGCTGAATATACATTTTATTAAAGTTTAACAACTGTTAAAACTGTTAGAATTCATGTTTTCATATACGTCATCCAAAAGGGGTATGATTACTTATCTGAATCACCCTATATATTGTACTTGGCCTTGGTTTTGTGCCAGACACATAAGGCGAAATCATACTCGGCCTCCAAACAAAATTTTTCCTACCAAACATTTGGTCGTGACGTCACCAAATATTTGCCATCGATCTTAAAGTATGAACGGGTAGCAAACATTTGGTCCATTGTATATGGCAATTCAATAGCATGTGCAATCTAGCGCGAAATTTTATTTGGTCTCAATTCGGTGTTGACGTTATTTTGTTTGGAGTCACTCGTCATTTTGACGTCACGACCAAATGTTTGGTAGGAAAAAATTTGTTTGGAGGCCGACTATGATTTGGCCTTTACTCTGACGTTTTAACATGTAAACATACTTTAAACTTAACTTTTACATTATCAAATAAACAAAGTCCATGATACCAGAGTGTGAGATTATAAACAACATACACTGCACTATAACAGTACTGAGAACTCAGAATAAAAAAATCTATTTACTGATGATAAGCTTAATGAAACACACCCACATATAACAAAATTCACAATGGGATGACGATACACAAACTTGACATCATCCTAACTTCACTAAAGCCCTCTTATCTCTAAATTGAATCACCAATTTCCTAAACAATTATCAACCGTGCGTTAACCAAATCCCTATGAAGTTTAGCGAGCATGAAATATGGTTTCTTTTGCCAGGTACGGTAACACCCAATTGACCATATCGTTACAGGAGAGGCACACGGGGGTACTCAACTTAGGTATGTGCCATGTGCCACCAAAAAGACACCGAATTTTTTGCTTGCTCTCAACGAAAGTCCCCTATTTTTATCAAATGTCACTCAATGACCCCCTATTTTTAAAACTTCCTTGTCACTAAAACAACCTTTGTCACTCATAGACCCACCAGTTTCTTAATTTGATGAAATTTTTGCAAAATTTTTCGAAAATTTCACAAAATAATCGTTGAAATATTTTGCAAAATTTGTCGAAATCTAGCATTTTTTTGGCCATTTTGACCCAGAAAGACCCTACTTTTTGGTGAATTTCGCCTACTTTAATTTTTTGCACTTTGTCACTAAAAGACCCAATTTTTACAATTTGTTACTGAAAGACCCCTACTTCCGAGGTGCTCAGTGGCACTTCACTTCCATAAATGCAAGTTCCCAGCCCCCCAGGATCGTTACAGGAGAGGCGATTGTCATGTGAAGAATTCGGGTACCTAATGAACTGGGTGTTGGCTTCCGTTTGGCACATCCTCCTTGTAATAGGGAGAACTGGGGCAACTTGGAGCTTGTGGAAAATGTTCAGCTCTTTGGGTGAAAGAATAAATGAGGGACCCATTTTTGGCTGAAGCCACCTGGTGGAGATGAGTGTCCTGTAAGGAACTTGGGACCTGATGAACAATTTGACAACTTAACCTTTGAAATCAGACAAAGTTTAACATTTCATTTGACCCCAAGGGAAAAGTCGGGATCACCATCGACACTTTTAATCGCTGGTCCAAGACGAACAATTTGACACCTTAACCTTTGAAATCGGACAAAGTAGAAAATGTAACCACACTTAAATCACAATAGTTTAATGTTTCAAATAATATGAAGTTGTAGTATCCATCTGCACACAGCCTATGAAAGATAATGCCATATAAATTAGGCCAACTTGATGATATTGATCAAACAAAGTTGCTGCTTAATTCAAAATTTGCACCATCATCCAAATCGCTGGGATTAATATTACACACCCAAGACATTTTGTCAGTAGTCATCAGCTCAAAGCATTTAGGGTCTATTTTTAGCATCTATTTGGGAACACCCATTATTCTTTTTTTTTTTTAAATCATTACGAATCATATGATGTTAATGGTCACTTTGATGGCCCTTGTGCATTACATACTTGTATGAATTGGTTCAAATGATAACTCAATAATAATTTGTAAAAGTACAGCACACATTAAAGTCAATTTACTGTAAATAATGAGTCTAGCATGGATGATCAAAAATGGTTACGATAACAATTTTATGATAAAATGTGAATTTCAATTCAAAGCAAATATTATCCATTTTTTTGGGGCGGGTGACACATCTGGGGTAGAGCCTTTTTACAAAGCTCTCTAAATAGAAAATGAAAAAAATAAATAAAGATGAAACATCCAGAAATACATTATGAACAAGCAGACATGGACCAGAAATTTGAAGAAAGTGGCTGCTGGACCGTTGAAAATTTCCAGAGAAACAGTATTTCAGAGCATTTTAATCCTAATTTTGATTTGAAAATCAAGAATTTATCAATAAAAGAAGAACTTGTTGATTTTCTTCTGATGAAAAATGTATTGTTTTTTCAAAATTGTCTTGTTTTCTTCACCAAATTTATACGGCAAGACCCACCGGGCGCAAAAAGTTTTATTCACTTCAATCACTTGCCATTTAAACAAAACTGAACCAAATTTTGTATACAGCGCAAGGTCAGAATTTAGTACTTTTACTTTTGGGCTCTGCTTATTCCTTCTTTCTAGAGTCGCAGGGTAATGTCTGGTTAGAGTGCACCGTCCTTAAGATGCATATATGTGGCATCAGTTAAGAGTGGGTTGGTCTGGTCAGAGCTTTCTTGACACCTTCCACCCATCATCATCATAGTATTCCAACAGGTTTGATGCCAGACCTTAGGGCGTTATTATAGGTCCAGAAAGCTGGTGTTGATTGGGAGGCAACTGTTTTCGGTGTCCAAACCACTTGAGATGCTGATTTTCAATTCATTTAAGAATAGGTTTGGTTCCAATTAATGTCTATGACTATCTCATTTCATTTCTGATTTCGTCAGATCACATCTGGTTTTGTTGGTTTCTGTTTTGTAGCAAGTTGAAGAATCCACTTTTTTATACTAACTGAATATTGTAGAGGAGAGTCCAAAGGAAGACAGGTTATCGTAGGTATGTAGATCTATGCTGAGAAGCTGTAAGTAACCTTTTCCTTGTTGAGCATCTCCCCATGGAGTGAGGTGATTTTCTCCTGGTACTGTCATGGTTGCTTGGATCTCCCTTGAAACAGGCAAACTGCTTCAAAATAGGAGGTGAACTGCTGTCTTGACAAGTTGTCAGCATTACATCAAATGTCGTGTTTACCATTGTTTGTGTTTTGCTGTTAAAGGGGCATTGGACAAAATTTCGAATTTTCGTTTGTGGATGATTTACACTTCCTATGTTAGAAAATAACAGTCAATTTCCAGATATCGGGAAATTTTAATCAAAACCTTCCAAAAACTCTAAAATTTGAATTTTATTTTATTTGTTGATTTTGGGTATGAGGCTATTCTATAAACGTATTTATTGCTGCTATACAATGAGAAAGAGTCAAAGATGTGTTTGTAAAACATTCTTTTAACATCAAAGATTGCATAAACATCAAAAGAAATTTTAAATTTTCATTAGATCTGAAAAGTCCAATTCTAGAAATTCAACTATAGAGGGCAGTATTTATCGTTGTCGACAACGATAATTAAAAATAAGAGAATATCTACATATTTTGTAGATATATAAGGTTTGAATTTGACAATGAAACTTTGCATGCTGTCATTTTTTCCACTAATACTTCAAATGATGCAAAAATCTCAAAATGTTTAGGGAAAAGTTTGGGGATGATGCTGAACTTGTCCAATGCCCTTTAAAGCGTTGATATGCATTTGACATAAAAAAGACTCTGGAAAATCACAGATCAAGGAGAATCCAAAGGGACTGATAACCCTCCGTGAATTTCACATTGCATATATTCCCCAAAACATTCAATTAAACTGTTTGTGATTTCCACATGGCTCAACAACTATGTCCGTTATTTCCTTGTCAATTGCTTCCTAGGAAGTAATTAATTTTCTCCAAAGTGAGAAATATTATTCAAGAGCACATTATGGTTTCATATTTGATAGTATACAAATATTGACTGCTTATGAGTGTGATGGATCTCAAATTGAAAGATTGATTGAACTTCAATGTGCGATGGTATATTTTTACCATCACACTAATAAACGCATTTAATATTTGTTTTATATAACTCATATAGATTCTGGTCATTTGATACACATTTAAACTATTGTACTTGCCCATTACCCATGTAGCAGAAAGCAATACATGTAGGTCCCTACTACTGTAGTTTTCAATCCAGTATGATAAGAGAAGATACACTATCAAACGGATGAGAGCGATAGTAAAGACTAACAAACGGATGATAGTGATAGTAAAAATGACAAATGGTCACATGTTACAATCATACCAATCAAATGACTAGAATCTATGGATGAGTTATATAAAATAAAATAGTATACATTCATGTTCTTGATAAATTGAACTTGCACTAGGCCTATGAAACTATCATTGATACAATACATCACCATTATTATGTGTACATGTATGTGTAGATGATCTAGATTCACCACTGTCTTAATATTAGTGCTTTCCAATTCCATACAAGTTCATTTAATTATTCACTGAAACAGGAGCAAAACTTAACGGATTGCACGTTTGGGCTGGTTTCAACAATTGGGCGAAACTTGTCTGTGTCATGCAAGGCTTCATTGCACCAATCTAAGCATGGAATGCTTTGATCAATTAGATTACATACCAGATGAAACTTGGACTGGCCTGAACCTAGCTTGAACCATGGGCTGTCTTGCTTGGACCAGGTAAACAGGATGCCTGGTTTGACCTAGCACTACAATCGGGCTCGACTGAGATGGTTTACTGACAAGAGAGGTATGCCATTACCGATGCAATCGGGCTCGACTGAGATAGTTTACTGACAAGAGAGGTATATATATGGCGTACCTCGCCTGCGGCTCGGTTGTCAGTGGCTTTATAGATCAGTGTTCTATGTAGATTAAGTGGATTTATTAAATTAGTGAACTATATAGGCGAGGGTTGCAAGTGCCACTAGGTTTGACCTTGCACGGCGAACGGTTGATCCAGAGAGGCGATGTTTTCTCAGTGCATCACATGGGGCATCACAGTACAAAAGGTTGACATGCAGAGCATGCAAAATACGAATATCACACAAGAACACTGTACTGAAGCTACATGTACATGCAATTTGTGTAATGGTCTATCATTGTGTGTGTGTGAATGCACACCAAAACAATTAATAAATTCTTTTCTTTTTATCGATCACACGCACTCTTATGTTGAACTCTTTTCAACATTATAATCTCATGTACAGTGTATTAATCCAATGGTGACTTGAACTGCGATATCGACTCTTATAGTCAAGAATTTGATTGGCCAAGGGTAGTCACTGGAGGTGCACCGTACTGCAAAGTGTGAGATTGCACAAACAGTTTGGGAGTCATCATGGTGCCCTGCATGGTGCTACATGTAGACCAATGGTACCAAGCAAAGGGACTTACATGTATCACCATTAGACTCACCAGGTATACACTGTATGCAGCGCCCCAAGAAGGAGCATTCGCACAGGGGACCCACAGCTTTACCTGACTGTCCGACCACGGAGCAAGTAGAGTAAAGTTTCTTGCTCAAGGAAACAAGGAGACGAAAACCACCCGGCCCGGGGCTCGAACCCACAATCTCTGTATTACGAGACCCGTGCTCTAACCGCTCGGCCAGGCTCCTTCTGCTTACCAATAATAAATGCTGCACAGATTGTCAGTGTTCCATTGCTTGTACTGATACCTTAACAACTACCAGTAAATCAATATAGAGTAGGGAAGGCCTATAGATATAATAATTGATAGCAAGTACTTATTTTATTGATTATGTGTACATACCTCTCCATATCGATTAAGCTTCTCTTTACCACGTTTTTTACCAGTAGTGAGCATATTTGTTAGTAATCCCATGATAAAATATTCCCTGAATCCTGGCGTTAAAAACTATAATGTAATAATCCAAGTCTCTATTCCACAAACTAGTTAGAACTATATGTAAACACCCAATTCAATGAGGTGATCCACTGTTGGATCTATCCTACAGTATTTCCTGATAACAACAATCAGCGTCCTTTCCTTCCTTTACAAAACAATTCCCTGTTTTCAATGAGTTCACAAAACCTCTACATTTTCAACTGATTTGGCAATCAATCCATTAATTAAATCATCAAATTCTAAACAGGATGTTAGCATAATCCTATCGCATCATTTTTTCAAGTTCAACTAATTAGGCGTAATTGATAGATCTATGTGTAGTGCGTGCACAGTTATCATCTGACGCATCATGAATCGTGTAAACGTTGGACATTGGACGTAACAACGTGGGGTTGGGGCAGGGTAGAATTAGCTATATAGGCCTATTGATTTACTCCTGATAACCTACAATGTACATGCATACACTCGCGGTCTAAAGTATTTCCACACAAACACTTTATTCAGCCATATCTCACAAGGCGTTTATAAGGAAACTATCTGGAAACTTATGTTGCTTTTGGTCAAATCTGATAGGTAATCTAAAGTACCACCAAAAAGTAACGCGACATAGTTTGGTACCCATTTTTACTTAAATTGGTTTAACCCAAGTACAAAAACGAGACACAGTAAGGAAAATGATTTATTCCCCTGCATGTAGATGCATCATTGACCCCAATCCAGTCAATAATAGCGGCATGGCTGCATTCCAAAGAACGAAAATATGTGATGCAAAAGTTGCAGCAATCGCATTCATCTTTGTAATAAGTGGCATGGGTACAAGGCCATTTATGGCGGGATTTTTGAAAAGATTATTTTACCACGAGGAGCATATGTTGTATCATCCAATTGTTCCAATTCAAGAGATTCTAAGACCACATGTTGTACCTTACGCCGCCGGTGCGATAGGCAACAACTTCATCTTAATGGATGACAACGCGACTGCGCACAGGGCACATGCAACAACCAGATTTCTGGAGAATGAGGGTATTGAGCGCCTCATCAAGAGTCCAGATCTGAACCCTATAGAAAACTTATGGGCTCATCTTAAGTACAGAGTTAACAGGAAACTAATTATAAGACCAACAACAACACTGAATGGACTTCTGAGAGAGTGAGCCGCCATTGACGAGGCGTTGCATGGCCGTTGTAAATAAAAGAGGTGGACATACAAAATATTGAACAGCTGACAATAAACATGTATAAAAACATGATTAGTAAACGAAATAAAAAAGTTGAAAAAGAAGGTTGGTCATCTGTGAACATCATATTGTCTTTAATAAATTGCAACATTTTAAAATCAGAAGGAAGTTTTTAAAAGGGTGGTCTGTCTGACATATTGATTGAAATAGGGCAAATTTGGTATCAAAATGTAGGAAAATAAATCAGCTTTCTTACTGTATCATGTTTTTGTACATCCGAATTACCATTTTCAGTTTAGTCAAGTACCAAACTATGTCGCGTTACTTTTTGGTGGTACTTTAGTTAAGTGTAAAACTGAGCTCTGAATGGGACCAACCCTCTCACGTATGGGTAGGGGGCAACAACACAAATGGGTAAAAAAAAACGTGATTTTTAGGTCAAATTTGATTTGACAACGCCTGGGTCAAGGTCACTTCACTGCTCAAGTTGAGTGGTCATATGGAATGTGTAATAGAGTGACAAGCAGGCGATTAAATGTCCTGGTCATGCTTGAATGCGCCAAGAGAATGATTGGAAGCAAACGAAAAATGATCCTTCAATGCCCCCCAGTTTGATAAAAATAGGGTTGTGGTATACATATTTACATCTAAATAGTTACGAAGGACCCTTAAGTCATTTTATAAACATGATATAGGTACCCCCTTGTAAATGGTTTATCACCACATGCATCACTAAAAATGTATGTTAACATAGAATATCTAATCAAGTATTTACTTTAGCTAATTAGGAGTCGTTGGCTTCATTTACAGTTGAGTTCAGAGTACATAATCCAGAAGCCCTATCTCTATGGTAATCAATGATGCCGATATCAAACTCTACCCTTTGGACTTAGCGATCGGATAACGCCTTTAGTCAAACAATAGTGGTTGTAATGTACAGTGACCACACCAATCAGCTGATTAATATTTATCAGTCATGTGCATTCGTTGTCACATAGGTATAAAAATGATATACATTTAGGCCTTAATATTATATATCATCTGGGGGACAGTCCCAATACGCTACCTAATTATGCAAAGAGTCATTGAAAAGTTCAAAATCATCCTCAAACTTTTTCCAAACATTTCCTAAGTTTTTTACATCCTTTACAATGTAGGGGTGCTACTCGGATTGCATCATTTGCGTAGATCTGTGCTGTGATTACTTGAAATTGCACATGACAAAAATATTGGTCCCCCTGGCCGATGCAATCCAAAAAATGTAGATGTTTAGGGAGAAGGAATGCATAGGTTACGAATGAATGATGATGCAAATTTTCAGTCTAGCTTAAACAGCTTGACCTCATATGACCTTTGTTAAATGACCTTTGACCTCATCAAGATAGGAGGGTTCTTATATATATCCTAAATCCACGTTTGGTTCCATTCAGACTTTAACTTTTCAAATTAGGCCAAATTGACATTTTCAGCAACTTGACATCATATGACCTTTGACCTTGGTATGTGACCTTTCAACACATTAACATATGAGGGTTCTTATATTATATTCATAAACCAAGTTTGTTCCAATCGAACTTCAACTTTTCAAATGAGGCCAAATTGACAATTTCAGCCTATTTTGCAACTTGACCTCATATGACCTTAGACCTTAGTATGTGACCTTTGACCCCACCCACAAATACAGGTTCCCATGCTGCACCCATGCCCCAAGTTTGGTTGAAATCCACCTAAGTATGTAGAAGTTAGATGTACACAACACAGACATCCACTTTCTATGCCATTAAATATGATTAATCCCCCTTCTATGTACTTTTCAAGCCAGGAGGATAAAAATGTACATGTAATTTATGCAACAATGTATTTTGTAAGCTTTTGTGAAATATTTTGTTAACCCATTACTGATCACAGTTTACATTGTAACTTCCAAACAACAGTTTACCAGGCCTGCGTTTCAAATTTAATGTACCTGTAGGATCACTGATGCTTATAAAATGACAAATTCAATCTACATGTACATGCATGTATAATACTTGTACTTTTTCTGGTCTGCTGATCAGAAACCCCTATGAAAATTCACTCAATTGTAACAATAATCAATAAATGACACATGTAGTCCACTGACTTTACGTCAGTTGATCAACTTGCCACTGAATTTGAGGTCATATATTTTGACTTTCAAATTGAGGTCACAATTTGACTTTCAAAATGCAAATAAAATAAAACAAAATGTTTGAGATATGAACACCATGACTTTTATGATGAATTCCCACATATAATGGGTTAGTTACTAATACTGTATGTTTTCGACTAATTCACAAACTGTGTGTTTGGAAGGTGTTCACATTCATTTGTCCCTTTTGCTATTATATTTTCTATTTTATTTAATATTTATTGAAATTTCTGCACATATGGGCAGGGTGATTTTTTTAACTGCTAACTATCAAATCTTGCCACCAGAAAATGTGTGGTATTGACCAAAACTTACATTGTACAGAATATTAGTCCTGGCACCTTGACTTGACTTTTGTCAAAGAAAAAAAGAGTTATTTGGATTGATAGCCAAGGATAACCCAAGAAAGCCTCTAATGATGCTTATTTCCATTGGGGTCCTAGATCTTCTTTTTTAATAATCAGTTTTGTCAAGTCATGGTAAACAAGGGTTTAGACAGAGAGCTGTCATTTGGAAGGCTGATCATGAAAATGGACGCCCTACAAAATGCAAAGCCCGTCCAATAAGGCAGAGACTCGGTTTTAAGGCGCGCGCGCGCTACTGCGCGCCTTAACCCACTTTTGATAGCGCGATTTGTCGCGCCCCTTGCATTACCCAGGCCCGGGGTTTTCTCCATGATCACGCCGGAGCAAAACCAAAAAATAGTCGCTTCCGATCGGCAAATAATTGGTCATTAAAAAATAAAAAATCGAGCAATCTGTAAAAAGTCTCAGCTAAAAACAAGTAATATTATCTAAAAATGTAACATTTTGACGATAAATATGCA
>JXSR01S050113.1:158409-171624 GCA_000969725.1 Ophiothrix spiculata
AAAGGATCAAATTTGATCCCAAAAAGGATAAGCTCATATTTGATACTTTATGGGATCAATTTGATCCTTTCTTTTTAAGAGTGTAGGGCCAGTCCGTGACCTCTGATATGACCTTTCACATTTTTGGCTATAACTCCTGGCTACTTTTAGTCGTGATATTCGAGCTGCCGGCCCAGCGCTGTCGATGCATGTCGCATGCTGCATAGCTCACCTGTATTCTCGGTGAAGTTCTTGGTAAGTTATTAATTTCCATTGAATATTACTTTCACATAATCTAACCGATGATTAAATATCATAAGCTCACCAGATAGGACGATTCAGATCCCATGGAGAATTTTGTGGCATAGGCCTAATGTAGGCCTAATTGCCACAAACATATGAATACAAGGATTTAAGGCTAACTGAAAATGAATTGGTGAAAAGGTTCAGATTTTGATAGAAAATTGCTAATTCTATCATTTTTGTTCTATACTGATTACATAATGAGTGCAACTTTTGAGCCTTCTTATTTTGACTCGAAATCAACTTTACGACTGAAAATTACGACTGCCGGAAGGGCCCGTCCGCCACCGCCAGGCGTAACTAAACCCTGATCATGCTGTTACTGCTGATCAGACCTTTTAGTTATTCGTCTAATCTGGGGCAGATGGCATTTATGAAAGGTACTACTTTGCAGCTAGCAAGTTCAGCCTACGCAAATTAACTTATAAAAAATAAGAGGGACATTTTGCGCATTTTATTATCGTATCGTCAAAATGAATGGTAAATTTTCTGAAAATGTTTCATTTTAAGCCAAAAATTATACTCTTTCATTTACAAAAACATGTTATTTTGTCAAAAGCCGCAGTATGTTGTAGGCCTACCTTCCGACGTGACGCAATGATGGCGAATTCGGCGAACTTAAAACATGTTTAAATCATTAGGCTTATTCTCCGATAAAGTATGCAACTTTGCCGTTTTGGTGTCGCTCATAATATTCGTGTTGCTTGTTTAACGTTGTTAAACCTATTACAAATGATTTGAGTGATTTAGGTGATACATTTGAGTCACATTAGTAACAAATGTGAAGCTAAACAATTTATCATTCCAGGAAAGTAGATAACGATTAATCTGAAAATGCAAAATCGTTACTTTTCCCCATGTCGCCAGCCATTATACTTTTTATGTTTTATGTGCCCCCGTTCCTAAAATATTCAGACATATCAAATGCAATGCACGCTGTTTAACAGCCCGTAATAGATATTGATAATGACATATAAAGTTTAAACATATGTGTACCGCCGCGGCAAAAGGGTCCAGTTGTCGGCTCGTACATGTTGCTCCTTGTAGCATATCTCATGTATGGTATTTGTATACATCAGATATGCTACAATGAGCAACATATAGGAGTCGACAACTGGACCCTTTTGCCGCGGCGGTACACATATTAAGTATTTGATATGGCATAAGATCTTTTTAAAGTATGTCGCCAATATTGCAAACAGATACGAAGCAGATTCTAAAATCGATAACAAAGTGTGAAAATGAATTTGTTGATGGATGATTTCGCATTGGGTTTATCAAGTAAACTTCAGTGTTGCATAACATATATGTTATATAGAATTATATATTTACAGTAATGATTTACAAGGATATTAATATCAAAAAAACCCTATGTGACTGTCACGTTGCGACAGATACGAAACGCACATTTTGTTGCCTTATCGCAAAACGCGGTACACTATGAGCAAACTACTACACCACAGTGTAGTTTGTTTAAAGTTCCTAATTTAGTGTAAAGATCAAGTTTGTAAGAAAACTTATTTTCTCAATAATGAATATTAAAAAAAAAGATTCCAACAGATACGAACCGACAGATACGAACTTTAGGAATAGGGAATACAATGGTTAAAAATCATGTAACATCTCCCATGCACTTTTTCTTCTTCAGAAACCATACGAGTTTATGATTTTGTATGGTTTTCATGAGTTATTAGTAGTCGAAATTTCAACATTTCTCTAACCAAAGTTCGACGGTTTATCGGAGAATGAGCCATTAAATAGCTAGCGCCGAGTAGGCCTATGTAAGTCCATTAGTAGGCCCAACTGCTGTCTTTAGGTTAATCATGATGTTGAAAACTAGATCCTATATATGCTATGAAATAGAAACATGTGCATCTAAAAAGATTGCTGTTATTCATAGGCTTAGGAAGATTTTCAACATTGGCGAAGTGATATGAGCAAAGTGAACGGAACGCTCGCCTTTACAGCCGGAGGTCCAGGGGCCCTCTAAAGGGCCCCTGTAGGTGGGCTAGAGATAAAATCCCTGTGGGGATCGACTGGGGAAGCCCCTCGAAACTACAGAGTTTGACTGACTGCTTTTAATGCTTTTTTTTGGGGGGGGGGGGGTTGTCATATGAACATGTAGGTTTTTTTTAGGGGTGGGGGGCAAAAGATCCGGAACAGGGGATCCAGATGTTTATGTTCACTTCAAGAAAGTTGAGCAATTTAGGGTGATTTCGCCCAACGTTGATGAAGAATACATCCATACCAACGTTGGGCAAGACACAAATAACACTGTTGGGCAAAAGTATTTTAGCCGAAACGCGAGTCCATCTGCCATCTGGTGGGTAAAAGCGGTACAAAATTTTTCAAAAATGATCTACAGCGCTTTTTTAGTTTGCCCAACAGTTGGAAGGGATGTATATTTGCCCAACTTTCTTGCAGTGTTGAGTGGTTAAAAATTGTAAATTTACTATAGATTAGTATGGCACCATTGTTCTTAAACTTTTTGCTTTTTTAGAAGTAAAGATTATAACCTTTTCCTTACCATTTGATAGATTTCTGTTTTGTTATTGTCAGAACTCAAGGCAGAAATTATGTGATATTGGATTGTTGAGTGGTTTTTCGTTTGTTGGTTTTAAGAACCGGAAAGAACTACGCGAATAGAAGATTCACTTTGGTCAAAGTAAAATTCATCGTGCTCTTAGTTTTGCTCGTCCAAAATTCGACGACGAGTTAGATGTCGAATGGCATGACGACCCTTGAGGGTCGGGGAAAAAAAAAAAAGGGGGGGGGGGGTACTATACTCACGTTTTTGGCCGAACGCGGATTAGATGTGCCGCTGTATGATGGGTCGCTTTTTTGACTGACCTCCATTTTTTTTTTTTGGGTATTCAAGTACTGAAAATGATGAAAATTGCAAGTTCTTGGAAAAACTGGCCTATCTTTCTAGGACTGAATCCTCAAAATGGGTACGTTTTTAAGAAATATGGGTAGGAGTTTGAGGCTCAAGTATGAGTCCCTTTGCAGGCTGACTTGAAAAGGGTAGGTTCAAGATATACTAAGTAAGCAAAGTACCCTTGTTGTCATGGTTGTAGGACCTGAAGTGATGATGGTAGTAAAATGCTCAGGGAACATCATTTTATTAAGTGAGGGGAGCATGGTCGAGTGGTTAGAGCGTTGGACTCATAATCAAATGCATTCGTCTGTCGTGGGGTCGAGTCCCGGTCTCGGTACATCTCCTTGTTTCCTTAAGCAAGACAACTTTGGTCTACTTGCTTCGTGCTTCGGAGGACACGTAAAGCCGTCAGTCCCATTTGAAGTATTCCTGACACACTGTCGGATGTAAAAGAACGTCACGGACTAGGCTACGGCCGTTCGAAACAAGAGTATAGGGGAACCTTCCCCGGCAACCGTGACCGTATGTCAAAATACGTCATCTACTCTAAGAGTGCATAGTCACTATACCTGTCAAAATGATAAAAGGTATAGACATAAGAGTTTGCAGCCAACTAGAGTTAGCGGTGTTTCATGAATATGGGCCCTGTTTGTTCGAAATTGAGAAAATTGGGGAACCAGTGATGTTCATAAAATGCATACCTTAAGTTTAGAAATTATTGTTTTTTTTTTATTTTCACCACATCAAGGTGGCTTACTTTGTTTTACTTCCAATTTATACCTTTAGAATTCATTAATTTAGGTCTGGCAGTTAATGCAGAAACTTATTACACAAGATAATTGTTTCTAGCGAAACTGGTGTTAGGCTTGGCGTCCAAAGACATTCGCTCACCCGAGAGACATTCGCTCGCAATATTCGCTCTGAAATATTATCTAAACTAGAGGTAAAACATTGCTTACAATGTTTGACGAATGTCTCTCGGGTTAGCGAATGTCTTTGGACGTCAAGCCTTACCCCTCGTCCACCTAAGCTATTTTCTACTACGTCGTCACCTAAGGGGAGGGTGGTTAAACCCCCCTGTGAAAATGAAATTAACACGCCAACAGTGTGGTTGTTTTATACCATAGTATAGGGTAGGGTCTCCTCTTTCTATTGATTGATACAAAAATCATGAAAATCGGTTAAGGCGTTACGTAATTTTGACGTCATGTACTTTAATAGGTCGGAAAATTTCGCTGAAATCTGATTTTCGGCGAAAATTGAAAAACATTGAAAAATTTGCTATAAAAGTTCTAGCTATCGGATATTCATCGGGTTTTTTGCTAATGAACATGATGAATTAAGGAAATGGTAGTTCTACACTCTAAAAAATGAAACTTACGCTCAATTTTCGTACACATACACCGTACTCATAATTATTGGACACATGTTGTCAGTGCAACTCCAATATGTCAAGTTTAAATAACTTCATGTTATTTGGAGTGATGAGAATGCATATCTTATGAGTAATATCTGCAAATTAGATTTTTTACGCAACTCAAATTAATATTTTGTAAGTAGCATGAACTTAGCGTAAGTTTCATTTTTTAGAGTGTGGGAGTTGTTAGCCTATATACCGTCCAACCCGGACAGTAAGATCAGGGGACTATTATTCCTATTAATACATCGGTACTTTTTTGTAAATAACTGATCTTTGTGAAGTGAGTAATTTAGGCCGTGCAAGTATAATTTCGAGCAACTTTATACGCTCATTCTCCGATAAACCGTGCAACTTTGGTCTCAGAAATATTTCAACTGGTAATAACTCGTGAAAAACATACAAAATCATAAACTCTTATGGTTTCTGAAGAAGAAACAGTGCATGGGAGATTTTTAAAAATACTTGATTTTTTTAACCATTGTATTCCCTATTCTTCAAGATTACGTATCTGTCGTTTCGTATCTGTTTGAATCTTTTCTTTAATATTCATTTTTTAAGAAAATTTGTTTTCTTACAAACCTGATCTTTACACTAAATTAGGACTCTACACATACTTCACTGTTGTGTTGTATTTTCGTTCATAGTGTACCGCGTTTTGTGAGAAGGCAGCAGAATGTACATTACTTATCTGTTTCGACGTCACCGTCACATAGTTTTTTTTGAATATTAATATCCTTGTAAATCATTACTGTAAATATATAATTCTATATAACATATATGTTATGCAACACTCAAATTTACTTGATAAACCCAACGCAGAATCATCCATCAACAAATTTATTTTCACACTTTGTTATCGATTTTAGAAATGATAACGTATCTGTTTGCAATATTGGCGACATGCTTTCAAAAACTCTTATGCCATATCAAAGTTAACATGATAAACTTAATGCAGAATCATCCATTTAAATAGTGTGCATTATGTTTGATATGCTCGAATATATAACGGGGGCACATGAAACAGAAAGAGTACGGCTGGCGACATGGGAAAGGCAAAGATTTTGCTTTTTCAGATTTATCGTTATCTACATTCCTGGCATGCTAATATGGTTAGCTTCACAGATGTTACTAATGTGACTCTAATGTATTAACTAAACCACTCAAATAATTTGTAATAGGCTTAACAGCGTTCAACAAGCAACACGAACATGAGCGACACCAAAACGGCAAAGTTGCACACTTTATCGGAGAATGAGCATACAATTTCATTATTATTATATAAAAAAGCTCTACCTTCTTTAAATTTGGGACTTGTCACTATATACAAGGGCTAACAAATATGTTTAAAATACATTTTTCACACTCTTGCTAATTGCTTTATTAATGTTCCAAACGCTAGCACGTAAAAGTTATTGACAAACATTTTCGAAATTCTTTGGATGAATAGGAATAGGCCTAGTGCACGTGTGACAGGAGTAAACATCATTTGCACGGATTTTTTAGCTAAAAAATAAAATAAAAAGTAAACGAAGCAAGAGTTTGAGACCATACATGCACACGTGATATATTTTACACATCGTAGACGTTGCTTGACTACTGCTCTTGTACGGCCAGATCATGCCTTTCGAATAGATGGGCCTACAGTGCCGATATACAATTTGAAGTTCGAATGCATTAGATTCTGGTGTTCGGCAAGAGAATGTGAAGTTGAGCCGAAAACTTCCAAACATTGCACACATTGAACACTGGTTTGATGGACTCCGTCAAACAATTAGGGTAATGAAGAGGGTCCAGTCCAAACAGCTGCGTGAATCTCCTTTGAGATCAGGACTAGCTTATTTGTGATTGTGTCCGTCGGCCAGACCTGCGGCGTGCCCTTTACAATAAACAAAATCACATCACAACAACTTGTTATATTTGTTGGCCCGAATGATAAATGATAAGAGTTTCAAAATATTTAAAACGAAAAAAGTGCAAAAAGTAATATCGTCATATTGTAGTTATCGCCCATTGCACGCTACAGCGCGACCTTTGCATTGCTAAACCAAGTCGGAGATCTTTAACCAGGTTTAATTGACAAACAACGCAAGTGTATCTACCCGCCACGGTCATTCTGACCAATCAACGCCTATTTACGGGTTGCTGTCCTAGTATAGTCGGTAGATCTCTCGCTTCGTAATGCATGACTAACCCCCGCCATAATTCATGGTTCGAGTCCCCGCGAAGGCAGTGGAAACTATTTATCTTTTCATGATTGAAAAATAGTTAGGATTCACATTTTCCTGAGCATGTGGATTCCTCGTACCCTTAACCAGGTTTAATTGACAAACAACGCAAGTGTATCTACCGCCACGGTCATACCAATTATCTCAATGACGTACCATGCTCCTTAAAAGGCGTGACCGCTGTCCTAGTATAACCTGGTTAACAAGGCATTTTGGGCGTGTGTGTACAAAGTTGATAACTTTAAGGATGCGAGCGTGGTGGGCCAATGAAAGTGGGTATGTTGAAACTCGAAATTTACACCTGAAATAGCGTGGGAAATCCGAATGAGCTGACCGGGGTCTTGTTACAAAATGTACCTAGTCAGGCTTACCCTTTGGTCTTTTGAGTTCACAAAAAATCACATGAAAGCTTAATAAATCAGGAACAAAATGGTAAATGTACGGAAAAAAAAATCACGGGAAGATATCTCGGGGTCATGCATCAATTACGAGCGTTGTGTGTGCATTGTACATAGGAAATGTTGCCGATAACTGCAATAATATTATTTCTATATGGATATCGATAAGACTACTTTATCTTCCATGCTTTGTCAATCAGGATTGACGTTTTTAAAGAGCATTCTATAATATCGTCACCATAATAAAATAATGGCATATCTGATAATTTTTACTTTTGAGAAAATCAAGAAAAACAATCTGGTTTTGTTGGTTTAGTGATTTCATCCTTAATTTCTTGGGTAAAAACTTCATAATACAAAACAACTATCATGGTTATGTTGACATAGGTATTACGTAACCATCAAACATCACTTAGGTCATTTTATAATATTAGATAGGCCAAAATATGTGTCAGATAGGCCATTATATTGTAAGACAAGTTGTCAGATAGGCCGTATTACAAGGACTGCGAGTTAGGCAGTAATAAGGAACGCATATGGTAACAGAACGCTAATAAAATGTTCGCCTATCTGGATGAGACTGGATGGAAAATTTAATTAAACCCGCTGCCAGATACCATTTAAAAGGACATACTCATGCAACAAATATTTGGGGTTTGGTTTGGGTTTTCCCGCCGATTGAGTTTGGGATGGGGGACCATGTATGTGTACCAGTGTATATTACGTGGCTGTTAACCAATCATGATTCAGTATTCATGTCTACTAAATGATAAATTGATTGCCTCCTCTGTTGTATATAAACCAAGATTATACATTAAAAAACACATGTAAGGCAAAAACAAATTTCGTATTTCGTCTTGGCGTCATTATTTGCGCATTTCATTTTTTTATTTGATATTTTAGAAAACGAAAATCAAAATAGCCAATTTGATAAAAAGAACGGGGGAAAATTGCAAAATTTTTACTAAAGAAGTGTTTTCTTTTCAACAAAAACTTGTAAAAAAACTGGACAGGTTTCTTACTTAAAAAATCATCACCCATGCGGATTTTCGATCAAACTTTGCCTTAGCACCTCTTGAACAGTAGAAAAAAAAAGAAAACAAAATAAAATAAAAAAACGCATTTCGCATTTAGGTTTTTTGACCACCGACAGGAAACAAACTTGTTTTTTTTGCCTAAAGGCCTTACGATAAAACTTGGTTCTTGCTTAAAGGAGCAATTCATGATTTTGATGTGACAACAACCTCCGACCATTCGTTTTCAAGTTACAAGCTTTTCAAAATCACCAGTCAAGGATTCTTTTTAGCTAAAAAATCCCCAATTTTTATAGAGTTGACCTTGAGGATGAAAAGTGGATCATGAATTGCCCCTTTAACTTAATCCATAATAACTATTTTACAATTCTCACATTTTTTTTATGTTTCCAGTTATATACTTTAAAGCAATCGAAGGTCATGTGTGCATCTCTGAAGAAAGAATTGACCCCTCTACTGGACAGCTTCGGTGGTCAATTCCTAAAGCAGAGCGATGTCACTGCCAGGCAGTAGTTGCGCCAAGACAAAATATGAAGACATGTGGCAAAAAGAGTGACAAATGTGACAGAACAGAGTTGTGGTTTATTGATGATATCAAACCACTCACAAATCGACATAATTGGGTGAAGGACAAGTTGGATGTTCTTCTCCATCGGAGTGATTGCTGTAAGTTGACGTTCTTAATTTAGTTTATTTTCTCTAATCATCGGTGTTTTTTTTTTTTTAATTAGTAAAAGCCAAGTATAAACATGATAAAGGTCCAATCATGGTACACATCAACTGTAGAGCAGTGCGTTAAATTTACTGATATATCATTATCCATTAAGTGCAAGCTTACAATATTATTAATTTTCTTATCACCTTTTTCATACAATTTCGTCCTTTAAAGGTGAAATTCATGATTTTGATGTGACATAAACCTCGCCTGTTTTCTGACTAAAAAAGAAGAAGAGTACATCATTAATATATACTGAAAATTTCACTTGATTCCGACCATTCGTTTCCAAGTAACAAGCTTTTCATCATTTTAAAAATTCCCATAGGCTACTGTGTTGTAATTACTGTCGGGGCCACGACAATAATTAGAAAATGACACATTTTCTCAGACAAAAATGCATGCACATATGAAAGAATGGTTTGGGGATCGTTACCAGCGTTCGAATTAAGGAAAAAAACATGGTTGTCCGACGGACAACCAGGTTGTAATTTTTGGTTGTCTGTCAGAAAATTGGTTGTCCGTCAGGCGTGGCGCCAGACTCAAAAAGGTACCCCAATTTTTTTTTTGACGTAGCTTTTCAAAACTGATAAAAAAAGGTCTCCCAAGTGCACAGACAACTACGAGACACCTACTTCTCATTTTTTCAACAGCAAATTGATAAAAAGTCATATTTTTTACGACGATCAAGGAATTGAAGAAAAATGCTCACAAATTTTACAATTTTATCGAAGGTTCTAGCTTTGAAATAAACATGCTGAGAAGTATGTTTATTTGACTTTGAAAAATTATGGTTGTCCACCGGACAACCACAGCATTAATTTAGGTTGTCCGGCGCTAAATTTGGTTGTCCCGGACAACCGGACAACCAAAATTTCGAACGCTGATCGTTACATATACCAGTTGACGATTCTTATAAGCTAAAAACTCGGTTTTGAAAGAGGTGACCTTGAGGGTGAAAAGTGGATCAAGAATTGCCCCTTTAACTTTTTAACTGCAAGGTTCTTTATACCCGGTCCCATTTAATCTTTGTCTTGGGCAGGCCTGGTCTTGGGTAAGATTCCGTTATGCGTTGGTCCTATATAACGGTTATTACATTTTGCGTTTTTTGTTACATTCTGCATTGCTGCAACTATTACACTGTAACCATGGTAACTGTAAACTAATATGAATTCATACTTACCTCTCGAGGCCTTCATCTTATGGCCTAAGGGGAGGGGTGTCCATTAACGGTTCATTGCCGATTGCCCCAAAACAACAAAATTAAGTGACTCTGCACTCTTAAAATTATCTTACTCTTGTTGAGTAAAAAAATACTCTTAATCAATGTTGGGTAAACTTTGCTCAACGTTGGGTAAACTTTGCTCAACATTGAGTAAGATGTGCTCAACATTGAGTAATATTGACTTAACTGAGTAAGATTTTACTCAATGTTGAGTAAGATTTTACTCAACAATGAGCTGTGACCTTTTTACTCAACAAAGAGTAAAATAATTTTTAGAGTGTGGGCATTTAATTCCATTTTCTTTTAATCCTTTGCGGTCATATTGATGAAAATTCGGGGTACCTTTATGGTGGTGGTACGGAAGGCCACCAAAGTCCGTGGGTAGGAAGTGGTTGCCACCTTAAAAAAATGTAAGTCGCCGTTTTGAAAAAAAAAATCTGCATAGCATGGACTTGGAAACTTAAAGAACAAGTTAGAATAAACGTTTCCATATTTATTAGCAAATAAAACCAATGCAAGTCCGACGATATAGTAAAACGTTTGTACCAACATTTTAAAAAGGTTTTCATTTTGTTAAATATCGTAATTTTAGATACGGAAATATTTTGTAACGTCATAATAACGTATCACTCCACCTTGATTGATTTTCTTGGTAGCAATGGAAAGAAGAGACCCTAGTACCATACATCTAAACTCTAACATGTCATTTTCAAAGTCATTGGTGTTGGTGTGGTTGAAAGACGTGTTACAGAAAAGGGCTCATGACATCGATGGTTAACTCATAGACCAAAAACAAAAGAACTCTTATCGTAAATAAATCAAGACTTTTTAAAGTCCAGTTTGAGAAACAAAAAGCAAAAAAGCAAAAATAAATAAATAAATAAATAAATAAATAAATAAATAAATAAATAAATAAATAAATAAATAAATAAATAAATAGTTTAATAAATAAATAAATAAATTAGTTAATAAAATTAAAAATATAAAAATAAATAAATAAAAATAAATAAATGAATAAATAAACATACAGATCGATCAGATGCTTTGGAGGAGCCAACCTCTACTGAGAAAGAAACTGCTTCAGATGAGTCAACCACTACTGAGAAAGAGACTACTTTAGAGGAGCCAACCACATCTGAGATAGAGGCTAATTCACAGGAGCCAACCACTGCTGAGAAAGATAATATTTCAGAGGAGCCTGATATTGATGGAAATATTTAGAGTTTTTCCAATAAAACATGTCTTTGTTTGACTGTTAGGAATAAAAAATCTTCATTTTATTACATTTTAAACAAAATTGCAAATTTTCAGCTTTTAAAATCATGAGGTCACATCTGCTTACGCGGAGCTTGTTTTACCAACTTTTATGTGAATTAACTAATATAAACTGCAAGTTTAGGTATCAGACCTCACATTCATGAAATTTGAAAAATATATCTTTCCTGTTAGCATTTTGGTAAGACTTTTAAAATCAGTTAATAAAAGAAGAGAAAATTCAGAAAAATTAGACGTATGGAAAGGGCAAGATGTCGGTCATCACATTATCCCGATAATACAGCGGACATCGTAAACGACAAATTACACCTTTCAGAGGTCCAGGGCTATATCTAGGCAAATCTGACGTCATTTACCATACCATGCATGTGCGTGTAGCAGCTGGGCTTGACCATAGACGGTCTACGTCTATGGCTTGACTGTGCATCCACTCTCTAAATGTAAAAGAGTGAATTTCCACTCTTTCCACTCGTTTTACATTTAGAGAGCACTGTTCATATCATTTACGGTATAGGGAAATGATTTTATCATGTTTATCGAAAGAAATTATTTTGTAAAAGTAGTTTATTAAATGAATATCAATCTAATACGATGGAAAAAATAATACTTTGTTTTTCAAATGAAAAAAAAAAAAAAAAAGGCTCTGACGGGATTCGAAACTGAGACCTCTCGCACCAAAAGCGAGTAGCGTAACCACCAGGCTATCCGATCACGCTTACTTGAAGGGGGTGTTTTAACAATATATACGTAATAATAGACAAGTGACGCTTAATTGATCACTTCCGGGGTTATATAATGTTTTGCGTAGAAATTTAATGTTTTATTTGACCTCAGCCTGATCTCTTTGGACCAAGCGTTACATTGTCTTACACGAGGCGTTTTTTACACAAAATTACTGCAATTGTTTTAGTAAATCTGATAAGAAGTGTTGTCGCTCTCTTTTGACCAAGTGGCTAAAATATATTAAGTCCAGAACCGTAGATTTAAGGTTAAACTCAAAGACCTAATTTGACCTCACTCAAGGAAAATAAACACTTGCAAAATCACACGATAAGACACTTATATTTCAAAATTTTTCATTTTTTTAAAATTTCAAAATGTTTTTATAACATTTATGCCTCTAAGTGCAAGTTTTATTTGAGATTCTATGCTACTTTGGGGAGTGTACATGCTTTTTAAACTAGGGAGTCCGAACTCATGAATATTCATACGCATGTCAAAATGGACTTTCCTGGAAGTTTCCATGAATAAAAAGAAATAAAATAAGCGATATTTCAGCGAGCTGAATTCTGGTTGACAAATCATATTTTTTGTTTCAGGATACACTTTCACTGCGTTTTATTTTATTTATTTGGAGTAAGAACATGCGTAAGTATACTTTGACACACATTATTGCTAAAAATTACAACTTTTGCTCGAAAAAATAGCGACAAACCATGATTTTGGCGAATTTGGCGTTTTTTGACATGACGTCACTTATGACTTCACTGTGACGTCATACAAGGTCCGATTTCAATTTTTTTCTGCCGGTTGTTATTTTTTCGCGCTGAAACTTCTTGACTTTTTCCTTAAACCCTTGCGCTTAATTTAAGACCATTTTTGTGGAAATCGGACTTACGAAAAAGTGATCAAAAACTGATTTTCAATGCAAATCGTGTATTTGTTTCAAGATACACTTTCACTATGTTTAATTTTTTTTATTTGATTTATTTGGAGTAAGAACATGCGTAAGAATACTTTGACACACATTATTGCTAAAAATT
>JXSR01S050114.1:41156-52853 GCA_000969725.1 Ophiothrix spiculata
ATTTTGGGTTCTTTTAAAGTCGTGTAATTAGGAGTTATTTATAAACAGTGTTTAATAACGCATTCTACAATTGTCATAATTAAATATCAGGGTGTCATAGAACAAAATAAAGTTTGAAAGTTTGCATAATACAGATTGTTAAGTTAATGTACCTTATATGTGTACAGATATTGTGACCAGCCAGGGTCCATTATGTTTTGGTTTTTTATCGTTGTCATTGTTTAAATGTTCAGAGTCCATCGCAGTCTTCTTTTACACGTATAAGTATTGCTTATAAAAGGGCACCGAGTGATGCATATGGATGACTCTGAAGTTTGAACATTGTATATTGTTTCTCATTCCTATAAACTTTCTGTCAACATTTTTAACAGGATTGAAATGTATGGTAAAAATTGAAAATTAGGACATTTAAACTTTGTTAAAAACCTGTTAATTTTTTCTATACAAATACCAGCTTTATTTTCCAGTATATCCTACTTTTAACATGTTTTACTAGCGTACAATCAGATGAACTTCACATATCAAAAGCAGTTAATTAACATACGATAACAACATGCAACACAATATGAGAAGATAATTTGGAAAAATAGATTTTGACCTATACCTAGAAGTATGCAGCAAGCAATTAGACTCTGTTACGAGATTCATAGCGTATCCCTTGTATTCTACGACATTGTTAACTTGTGCTTTTGTGTTGTGAAAGAGACTAGCAATGGTAGATCAGGATTGATTAAGAGACCACACCACTGCTTATTAATGAACATACGTTTATTTGAATATTCGGCAAGATTGGGTACTTTGTATTATAATTCGAAAAAAGGAGGCTAATTTATCTCCCCGTATGGTCAAAAAAGCTTATGATCGTTAATCAGCTGTTTGCTGCATACTTCAAATACAGAAAATAGAGGAAGGACATTTGGACATCAAAAATGTCGATCCTTATACAGATTTTTTTGGAAACTGAAAACATATTCCCAATTTTTACATAATTTATTAGTTTTATTCAAACTTGCATTTTACTTAGAATATTCCACTAAGCAAACTAATTGCCTGCATTTGATAATATACAAATACTAACTGCCTTAAATTCGTGTGATGGTAAAAGTGTCATCACGAAGTGTAGTGAAGATGTATTGTTCCATTTCACTAGAAGGCTAGTAAAAATAAAAAAATAAGTCAAACAAATTGCAAAAGTAATAACATTTACAGGATAATATCAGACAAACATATACAACAACTAGTCCAAAATCTAGAAAAATCTAGTTGATGGAACAGTGATTAATTTGCATAAAACAAAATGGCTGCAAAAACAGGGGTTAAAATGTCAAAATTGGTTAAATCGTGTTAAAAACCATTCTATTGTGTTCCACTAATCACAAAGAATCAGAAGAAGTATACTTCTACCCATCTCCGATGTATGGTTATTGAGTTATATCCAATTATTTGAAAGGTCATATCAGGGATCACGCAATAGGTCCTATGGGAGACACAAAATTCACCTTTGTCCGATTTTCTTCAAAATGGTCTCAAAATGTTCCTTTCGAAAAAGTGTCTACTTGAAGTAATAGTTTAAAGTTCTTTAGACCAGTGGTTGCTATGGTATCAGACAAAACAAAGTTTATATTTTCCACTACATTGGAATCTAAAACCCCAAGTTTACTTTGATCTGTAACCATAACAATAGTACATCTGAGCCATTGCTAATTACTACTTCATGTAGATAGTTTTGCAAAAGAAACAATTTGAGACCATTTTGAAAAAAATCGGACGATTTTGAAATGTTGGTCTCCAATAGGACCTATCACGTGACCATTGATATGACCTTTCAGGTTTTTGGATATAACTTATTAACCATACTTCGGAGATGGGTAAAAGTATACTTTTTCTGATTCATTGTGATTGGTGGAACACAATAGAATGGTTTTTAGCACGATTTAACCAATTTTGACATTTTAACCCCTGTTTTGGCAGCCATTTTGTTTTTTGAAAATTAATCACTGTTCCACTAACTAGATTTTTCTAGATTTTGGACTTGTTGTTGTATATGTTTGTCTGATAATATCCTGAAAATATCATTACTTTTGCAATTTGTTTGACTAATGGCCATAATTTTCATTAATTTTCCTAGCCTATAGCCGGTACAGTGAGTGAAATGGAACAAAATTAATCGTCTTTTACTGGCGGGTGATTTTTGTATCATAATCGGAATTTGAGGTATTTAATATTGGTTTTATATCACTCAATTTATAAGTTGTTTAACCTCAACATGTTTAAAACTTCACTAGCATCCCACGGAGGATGAGTTCATGACTAAGCGCATGCGTATTAAAGTACAGGACAACACTAGTTTCTACCATCAAACGGCAACAAACCAATGGAACACATAGAACTTATGAAAGAGTGGTATAATTGTAACCAACACATATTAGTCTTATCATGATATGATAACAATAATAGTCAAACTCACGGGGAAGTATTGAACTTATGTGGTCTAAAATCACTCTTATTGTGGTGTGACCAAGAAGTGTACCAGGATTGTCATATGGTCATGAAAATCAAATGTCAATGAAATTACATGACTGCTTTGCATAAGTACCGCTATTAATTTTAGACTTATTTGCATATGCATGAGTAGGTTTGTTTTTAATTTTATATTGGTTGTGTGTGACAGAAAGCGTGTGCAATTGTAGAATGTAATGCTTACAAATTTCCGATCATCGATTAGAAAGTTTCAAAAGCTTTGTATACATGTCTATACAAACATTACATCTAAAAATTTTGCCTAAAATGAATTATTTATTATTTTAGAGTACGGATATTCCTTGACCAATATGTTAGATTTAATATATACATTGTAAAGTTAAGTTTATATTGAAGTATCTTACACAATTATGGATCCGAATGAGTGTTGTGATTAGCAGGTTGAAATTAAATAAATGTATACGTTGTGGAAGACAACGAGGTAAATGGTTTCAATAATCGATTTGTTGCTGTGTTGTTTTATTAACGAGTCCAGAAGTTAAGTCATTTTGCCGTCAAATTTTTGCAATAGTTTTATCTCGTACACTGCATTAGTTTTGGCTGAAATCTGAGGTATCCCAAAATAGTCTGAACAATGATCGTTTGTAATAACTATAGCAATTGGAGAATTTAAACTTTGCATGAATATTGATACATACCTCTACTAGAATTGCTGAATTTGCAAGTCTTAAAAAGAAGAAATTAATACTGATATATCGAGAGCTGAGGGTCAAAAAGCCGTATTTGCATCAACAAGTCATAAAGCCGTATTTGCACGGGGACAATCGCGTCTCTTACACCCTCGATATTAAAAAAAAAATGGTACGTAATGGTAACTTTTGCAACAGCTCGAAGCGCTTGAAATGACCGCTGGAGGACTCACTGGTTGAATGCCACGAGGAAGTGTGCTTTGCTGATCTGAAATCAAACACTGAGTTAATATAATTACAAAAATATTCGCCGCCTTCAAGTTCATACAATCCTTATACAAACTCGCTAGATAGCACGATTCCCACTCATACATGCACAGCACGACACATTGGATATGTTTGTTGAAATCTCGTTGCACCTTCAGTATTATACGAGGGTCATTCAAAAAGTTCTACCTGTTGTATCATATCTTTTGTTCTGTTAAAGGTAGCTATTTGAAAATTAGCACAAATATAGCTCAGAATGTTGTCTACATGTGGTCTAAAAATCATATCAATACCTTTTCTAGATTTTTGCAGGTGATCTGAAAACCATACTAACATTTGATACACCGGAAACGGTGAAATATCATATGACATTGCACCTGAAATTACATAAGCAACTAATGTATGAATAACCATCTGTATACCCAAATTCATGGAAGTTTAATTGGAATGAAAGTAAACCTAATAGTCCAACAAGTCATATGCCACTGATAAAGTAAACTTGTTACTGATAGAAATTACCCAGAATCCCAATATTTGAAAGGGTGTCTGATATCCTCTTAGGTTACAAATATTAGCATAGCATGCTTCTCTATGGCCTAACTTTTCCAAGTGCGTTTTTATGTCCAAAACAACATTTAAAGGTGATACACCACAATTTTCGATCAAAAAATTAAATTTAGTTTCCTTTATGATGTACTATGAAATTTTTCTTCAAAAATAAAGCTTCATAATGTCACTATTTTACATCTTCTTTTGTTAAAGTCAGTTTCTTCCTAAACTGTATCCTTAGTGATTTTGATAATTTTGCTGCATGGGCTATTTATTCTTTTTATTGTTCTGCTTGTTGGTGTCCATTATTTTCAGTTTGTGTCAATTTTTTAATCATCCCGTACAATCGTGTGTCCATTCTTTTGTTTTATATATATTTTTTTATTATTGTATAGCAATACTGCATGGCTATATTATGACCTTTTTAATTCACTGTACCTGACCCAGTTTTAAAATGTTGCACATATTTTGACCGTTTCCGGTGTACCAAATCTTACCGCGGTTATCAGGACACCTGCACAAATCTAGAAAAGGTATTAATTAGATTGTTTTGATCATATGTAGACAACATTCTGAGCTATATTTGTGCCAATTTTCAAGTAGCTACCTTTAACAGAACAAAAGTTATGATACAACAGGTATAACTTTTTGAATGACCCTCGTAGTTGAAAATTGTGAGACATTTATTGAATAAAATAAACCTTTATACCTCTTGTAAAGCCAATTGAAATGTAAAATCTATTAAATATTAATGAATTAATTCTTTGAACATTGACGAACAACCAATCGACGTTATTCATATTTTTGAATAACTTTCGTCTTTATTTGAAGCTATAAAGTCCGCAAAGCACATATAATCGCGATTATCAAGACGGACTAAATTTACACCATATTTATTCAATTTTTGTTCTAGAAAAAATTCTTCTTATTCAGGTAAATATTCACTTCTTCAAATACTATCAGTTTGTTCAATCAATACGGAGAGATATCTATGGTTGGGTGCCAAAAGCCGAATGTGATAAAGCACCCAACCATATGTTTTTACGTTTTCTTATGACCCGACTACTCTACCATATATTAGAACTATGACTTGAAATAGTTCATCTTCTACCACATATGTTTTAATAACAACAGATAAAAAGAATGTTGTTCTATTTCACCGAACTATATACAGGGTGTCCAAAAATTAACTACACTTTTTAAAATGCTTATAACTTTAAAACCGAGATTCGCATGGCAACTATAGACATATGTATTGATAGAGGAGACTTGTAGAATTATTTTGGTACCACACATGAAGCAATTACCACTTTTGAAAATCACGTTCAACATAAATTACGTCAAACGTAAAGAGCGCACTTTCATACTGAGGAGAAAAATAAATGTGCGACTCACATGTTAGGGAGGGATCAATGGTTGAAGACAGGAGAACCATTCATGAATATTTTAAGTACCTTTTCAGCGAAACAACTTTTACGATGTTAATTCGAAGATGTTTGATTGTGTTTTTGTCTTATAATTACATACTGCTCATTAAAACGTTTTTCATTTGTCAATGCGCAACTCTAGCAAACTGCTTTTCTTTAAATGGCGCACAACAGCATTATCCCTTAACAGACTTTCAAAGTTACACTCGCAGGGACATAATAAGTTACCTCTTTCTTATTAAAGTTAAGCTGCCTAGTATTACAGAATATGTTTTAGATGGCCTCTTTGCAGATTTCAACATTCTTTGACTCTAACGACAAAGTTCTGGACGTTTGTGCATATGTTCTTCATGAGCTCCCTTTTCACACTGGCATGAGAGTGAAAGGGCCAGGTTAGCGTCTTGTCGTCATGGTGAAGTTGCAGAAGAGTGTCGACACTGTATTGTACAGTGGCTCAACCGCTTTGAACTTTCAAACCTTCTTCCTTTCCTAGAAGATTACTATTGCATTATGTTTGGTACCAAAATAATTCTACAAGTCTCCTCTATCAATGCATATGTCTATAGTTGCCATGCGAATCCTGGTTTTAAAGTTATCAGCATTTAAAAAAGTGTAGTTAATTTTTGGACACCCTGTACATAACGCAAAGTTCAATACAAAAATAATTTATGATATTATCAAATTTTCTCAAAAACAAATAATTTTTGACTTCTGTGTTTTGTCGGCGGGGTTCAAAATTAAGATACAATATGTTCAAGAAATAATAAGACCTTCCTAATAGAGGTGATATACTTTCACGTGCGAGACGTATGTGAGATAATCAAGCAGCAACAATTATGATTCAGAGGATTAATGCGTGTTTCAGAAGGTTATGTCGATATAGCTGCTGTGCTGTAAGCTACTGGACACTACTAATCTAGATTGAGATACCCCATAATCTTGATCATAAGAACCCCCTCAGCTCCACTTCAAGTCCTGATGTGATGAAAAATTACAATGGTCCTCCTGTTAACTTGTTATATTTTTTATTCACCAGATCAGCAAGTAATTTTGTGTTTCCAAAACAGTAATTGCTTGCCATGTCTGGATTTGAATATGTTCTTATGATCGAGGGCTTTATTTACCAAAATAGAAACAATGTTCTTATGATCGAGGTAACAGGGTAATTGTCATTTTCTGGAAAATATGCAAATTCTAAAAAAAAAAAAAAAAAAAGACGTTGGCGTCCATTACTCAAAGTGAAGTATGCCTATCCATAATGAGACGACATATGACAGGCAAACTATTGATATGGTAAAGATTGCAGTCATAATAAATCACAGAGAACCATTCCTTTGATTAATCCTTCGTTTCTATTTTGGTAAATACAGCCATTATGACAACAACAGCAAATTCAACTATAAACGTTCATTACAGGGAACGTTTGCATCTAAATCATATAATCAGTACTTCAATTTCAAATCATCGAATTCCGAATCAACGAATCACGTGACTATAGCGCATTCATATTTGGAGGATGTACATGTGATCGCATCACAATCAATCAATTAAACGCAACATATCCAACACAGAATTTGTTATGTATGTTATGACTATATTCTTGAATCGAACAAAGCAGTTTTCCCAATCAGTGCACATGTATAGTCTCATACCTGAAAACATTCTGCTTGCTATCACTATCAAAAGGACTATAATTGTCTCTTATTGTAAAATACCAAGTATATATATATGTGATGGCTCACCTCCAGAGGGGGGACTTTGCAGATGATATAAATGTTGATCTGTTTGATCAATTTTAATCTGTTTGATCTGATTTTATCTGTTACAGCATATGCTAAGCTTTAAAATGGCACCTTACTTGTTGAAATTGATGAAGGCGAACACATTTTACAACAGAAAATCTACTGGAAATTCTTATTATTTTCTTTTTTTTTTTGCTGCCTATTTTCATCAGTTTCTCGAAAAGTGTTCTGTCGCAATGTCCCCCTTTTCGGGATGAGTCATCACATATGTGTTGCATATACGTACAAATGACGTATGGAATACAACAATGGCTTCGTAAGGATTAAAATTATTAGCTACTGAAATAACACCAACAATGGGGGCGCTGTGTATCGTTAATGGCAAAGCTGTGAGTTAAATGTTTGATTGCGCCATAAGTTTTTGATATTTTACTAATTGTAAAATGAACCTAAATAATGTCACTTTAGTTCTTTAAAAGGGAGTACATGAAAGTAAGAGGAGCAAGATGGACTGAAAAAACAATTATCTGATATTTTTTGAGATGCTTGTTTGTTCCTGTTTCGGGAATAAACGATGGAGATTTGATTTTACTATATGAAGAATAGTACCGATAAGATAACGAAGTGTCATTGATGACTACCCTTAGGATGTTACAAAGAATAGTTTTAAGTTTAGTTAAAGAAATCACTCTTTTAATACAACTTTCTATTTAAGATGATACTTGTGGATAAAAAAGCGCCTTGGATATATGATTTACCTTATACTTCATTAGTTTGGCATTCATGTTTAATCATAATAGTAAATTTCGAGAGAAATCTACTATGTCATTTATATGGTACAGAATTGCAAGAGAAATAGATTTTATATGTGAAAAAATTCAATGAAACCTTTAATGGATCATTACTTTATTATGTAAGTCGATTAGAACCAGTAGCTTTCGAGTGAACATTAGATGTTTCTTCAAAATAATGAAACGATTTTTTTAGTTTTTCTTCCACACCTAGCTGAGTCGCAATGAGGTCGTCGTGGCAGTATAAAATAAAATGATGCGGTTCATACCTAAATTTACAGTAAGAAGCATAAAAAAAAATTAAGAATGTGACATAAGGGATTTTACAGAAGGAAAAACTAAATTGCAGAGTTATAAATGCTGTATTCAAAAAGGATATAAGTATGAACAGGAAGTAGACAAATGTAATTTACGACGCATATGTTTGTTGGTCAAAGAAATTGTTTTCTGCAGGGCAATCTCAGGAGATTCGCCTCATGCTATCACAGCAAAAGGTTTGATTTGATATGGGCGAAGTAATGTAATTTTGGCCAGATGCACTATTCCTATAACTCTGTTTTTATTTGGCTACCTCGCCTGCTTTTTGCAGAGTGAAAAATGTTTATCTTAATAGCTGCCATATAAGACGTTATAAAATCGTGCTGGAATATACAAAATTCAATTCAGTTAGTTCCAAATTAATTTTTCTATTAGAAATGTTGATGTAATAATGCCGATTGAATCCCGTATTTTTAATAACATTAATATAATATATGTCTTAGGGCAGCTATTTTGGTATATTAAAGCTTATTCCTTGTCAGCCGTAACATTTGTTTGTTACAGCCAGAAGTCAGGTCGCTGAAATATCGCTTATTTTATTTTTATTTATGCATGAAAACTGACAGGAAATGCCGGTTTTTACATGCGTATGAATATTCATGAGATCGGATACCTTAGTTTAAAAAGCCTGTAAACTCGCCAAAATAGCATAGAATCTCAAACCAAACTTGCAATTAGAAGCACGATAGTTATGAAAACATTTTGAAATTTTAAAAAAATGAAAAAATGGGAAATATTAGTGTCTTTTCGTGTGATTTTGCGAGCGTTTAATTTCCTCGAGTGAGGTCAAATTAGGTCTTTGCGTTTTACCTAAAATCTACGGTTCTGGACTTAATATATTTTAGCCACTTGGTCAAATGAGAGAGACAACACTTCTTTAGCAGATTTCCTAAAACATTTGAGCTAAATCTGCTGAAAACACGTATCACGTAGGCAAATGTAACGCCTGGTCCAATGAGGTCAAATAAAGCATCAAATTTCTACGCAAAATATTATATAACCCCGGAAGTGATCAATTACGCGGCATTGTCTAATTGTTAGGTACATATAGGTAAAACACCCGTTCAAATATAGTGAGATCTCGATAGCCTAATGGTTTGGCTTTGGCTTTTGGTTCTAGAGGTACCAGGTTCGAATCTCGACGGCGCCTTCTTTTTTTTTTCTTTTCTTTTTTTTCATTTGAAAACAAATTAGTATTTTTCCCATCATATTAGATTGATATGCCTTCAATAAACTATTTTTACACAAGAATTTCTATAGATAAACATGATAAAATTATTTCCCAATAACCCGTATGATATGCACAGTCAGAGCCGCAGGTCACAGTCACACGTAGACACGTGCTAAGAAAATGACGTCAGATTGGCATGATATAGCCCAAGACCTTCGAAAGGTGTGACTTGTCGTTTGCGATGTTCGTTGTGTATATCGGGATAATGAGATGACCGACATCGTGTCCCTTTCGAACGTTTAGTTGTAATGAATTTTCCCTCGATTTATTTTCTGTTTTACATGTGTTACAGGCATGATATATTTTTCAAATTTCATATATATGATGTCTGATATCTCATCTTGCAGTTTGTAAAAGCATTTCACATACAATTTTGTAAAACACGCTACACGTAACCAGATTTGACCTCAAGTTTTAAAAGCTTAAAATTGACATTTTTTTTAAAAAATGCAATGAAATGAAACCTTTTTATTCTCCACTGTCAAAAATAGGCTTATCTTATTGAAAAAACTCTAAATATTTTCATCCATATCTTTATTTTCTATTTGCACTAACCCCCTTGTGATTATCGGGGTTCGAAGTCCGAACTATCCGACAGGTCACATCGAGAAAAAAAAATCTAGCGACCGAGTTGTCCTGGTATTCTCCCGGTATATACCCGGGAAATGAAAATTAAATTGCTCATTAAAAGCTCATTTGCATAGGCTCTGCTGCCTGACTGTGTTACGGCTCACCTTAACACTTACATACCCTGTCGCTGGCGACGTCCCATGCTTAAGGTCATATAAGGTCAGGTAATGCGTATCAAAAGATATCTGAGATGATTATCATTGATTATAGCTAACGAGATACGAAGCAGAAATAAGTCCTATTCATAATCGTGTTCCACCACTACTCCGGTATTGTTATTATAATTACCTAACCCATTCGATCGATCAAGCACTTACCATCGCTATAATCATCTCAGCTAAATGTTACGGCTGAACCGTAACATTGGCGTATGTTACGGCTAGACCGTAACAATCGAATCGCCATTTTCTCTTATCTTTAGGAACTTCCAATTTACAAAAAACAGCCCACCCTGAAAAACCAGACCCGATAATTGACTACGTATGTATATGCAAATCACATTATGAAGCATCCATGTACAATAAAAAACTTACCTAAAATTGATTTTTCCATCGTAAATCCACTCTAAAAGTGGTCTAATTTAACATTGAATTCTGACCACTTTGTTGAAACGTACCGGGACAGACTGGTTACAACAGTGGAAAACCTAAGTAGTGTTTCTAATCTAAAGTGTGTCTTTAATGTGGAAAAGAAATGTTTATGCATGATTTAAAACGATATATCAATCTTTTATATTGAAATCGAAAAATATCATGTACAAAATTAGTGTTCAACATGTTATTACATTAGAGTCTACTTTTCTACTCTTTCATGGCACATCCTCATCAAAAAACTGCGCACAGTTTATATAAAAAAGAAGTTAATGCAATTCCCAAATAATACCCCTAGCTCTTCCATTTGTGATCGCTATAGACAGGATTATTTCTACTTCTACCTTCGACGTGAATGCCAGATATTTTTGCAAATGTATCCCGCAAGATTGAAATGTTTTTTTTTTCACACTGCAAGTTATGCTTATCATTCCCATAAAATACTTGCAACACACATTAAAGGGTACGAACGTGATTTTGAGTTTTAAACACCAATTATCATGTACAGAAACATATCCTTGATTATGATTTTTCTTATTAATATATGGCTAAAACAACGTCACTTATTTCGTAAGCTGTTGGTCTAACAGTCTTATGTTTATGAATATGGTATGGCATAAATATAGAAACAAGATGAAAAGCCTTAATGATTTTTGAGTCTTCAATTTGGCGTGAGTGTTAATTTCCTAAATTATGAAATTGTGTACAGTTACTTATAAAAAGATGTTTCATGTATCAGTAATTTTGAAATGTTGATATAAATATTTTCTTTCTCTATGGATACCTTATAAACAAATTCGTATTTGCAACTTCTATACCCTGCTATTCAGTCGATGCAAAAATATTTGGTAACTGGCGCGAATTTCAAAGGTTTCATTCGGGCATGTCTAAGCCATGATGCAAATTATATAGAAGCCGCGTTCAGACGGTCGGACTTAAGTTGCTTATGACCGGTCATAACTTGTGTCGGTAATACTGCCCT
>JXSR01S050116.1:0-13398 GCA_000969725.1 Ophiothrix spiculata
TTAGTTTTTAGGTAATGTATATATGAAAAATCTTGACCGATAAATGTCCCAAAAATCAATGAGTCGTTTCATAGATTTTGACCATCCTCAATATTTTGACAACAATGAAATTGGTCACCAAATGAATTTTTTTATGGAAGGCTATCATTACATTCTTCAAGTAATGTTTGTGTCATCTGGATGCACGTTTCCCCAACAAAATCTCATTGTTCCAAATTGGTTGACCAAAATGCACTTTTATTTTATTTTGAACCCTGTATAATTTTTACCCATCCCTACAAATTAGATTTTTTCAGGTAAAAATGAAATCCTCGGAAAGTAAGCTTTCCAGCAATATCTAACTTTGTAGGTTTTAAGTGTATATATTCAGAGTTACGATCCGTTGAATACAAATTGGCATTGTTTTACCAATGTTTTTGTGTGAAACGAAAAATATGACCACTTAATGACTTACGTCCATATAGTCTTAATATTATAGATATGTGCCAAGTTTCAAGTGTGTTGTGAAACCAGAAAATAATGAATGCTATTGTTTTCGTTGATAATCCCTATCGGGCGTTTCTCTGTGTAGGCAGATAGTTAGTTACCAAGTGGTAAGTGCATAGTGCTTTAATACTTTAAAAGTCGATTTTTTGACGAATCCTAAAGCCCATGATATACTTGCAAAACGCAGCTAGCGTCTAGCTAGACGCTTACGAAGACGCTAAAGTTGAAAATAATTTTAACCGGCTAGCGGCTGGTTAGCGTCTTTGAAGCGTCTAAATTCAAACCACACGCTAGCTGCGTTTTGCTAGTATATCATGGACTTTACATGGTCGCATAAACTAATGTATTCATGGATAGAGGAGCGGGAAAGTATGACAAATTATCATTTGAAAGCTGAGAATATGAAAAACTCAAATTAGAAATAAAGTCATTGAAAATCGCAACTTTCCTCTCATTTTACAAAGGTAATTGCCTATTTCATTACTCATTGAACTTAACTTGAAATGAAATCAATATCTTTCTGCTACTTGTGTTTTATTGCTTACACGAAGAAAAACATCTTTGACCTCACTTAAGATATTGTCGACAACGTTGATTCGTCGTTTTAGCTATTATCTCCAAGACATAATCAATTGCCAATATGAAGTAATGAATATTTTATGAAGCACTTACCGTTGCTAGACCTTTACCTTTTAAGTCATTGTATATCTATGTACATGGACAAAAGAGTTAATAGTTTGCATCACGTTGTTCGACAATGCTTTCAGTTTAGGACAATATCGGTGGTTCTGAAATACCATGACCCTTTTTTATGGCACCGTAAACTTTAGATTTTGATAGATATCTTTTCACCTTTTAAGTAGTACATTAACATGTCCGAAACACAATTGATAAAGCTTTATTTTTTTGTCCATGTAACATTTCAATAGAAACCATACCAACCAGTCAACTATCTTTAACCAATCTTTCACGGAATTTAGTGAGCAGATTATTTTCCAATGTAGGCGTCGGTCTCAGTCATTACATGCGTGGGACTTTTTTCCCTCTAAAGGGATGATTATGTGATTATTGTTTCATGTGGTGCTGATAAGAGATGTTGACAAAGTGTGATCATGTTTCAAGTTGAATAATTATGCGCATTTGCGATAAGAAAACTTCCCATATAAAATAATGGTTTTAAAAGGTTAAGTCCTCAAATTTTCACATTTGTTCTGTTAAAGGTTACCATTACTTTCACACAAAGTGTAAAGCATTAAGCAGGAAACAAGATAGCGACAGTAGCCTCTATTTACTTTTGAATCCTTCAGACTTGTATAGGTGTTTGCACACTAGTTGAATTCAAAATGCCAGGATGTATTAGATATGCCTGAAATCTCAAGTTACTGATCCTTGTTTAAACTTATTCATTAAAGCAAGAGACTACTTCTGTGCATAGATTTACTAAAAACATTTAAAAGAAATATCATAACCTTTTAGCGACGAAAGTGTTCACTTTTCCTCATACCTGATTCGTTTTTATATACGGTAGTAAAGAGGGTGTTCAAATACCCCTTTGTACAAAAGGTTTACTAGGAGAATGTGCCGCATATTCGGATTGCAAAATCAGACTCTCTGGTATTTCAACCGGTCCTTATTCTGCAAAATGTGGTATTTTGGTGGGTTTTCTTTTCTAACATTTTCAAAACTTTGTGCCAAATGGCACAAATTAGTCCATGGCTCTATTTCATAAAAGTTTAAATAACCTAAGTCTTAATTGTAGGATTCATCTTTTGTTATATGGAAAAAATGAATTATGAAGTAGAAGATTATTAGTATTAATAACATTAAGATAAATTTAAATTTAAAACTCTATCCAGAATTCAGATGAGCAATTCATCCTAAGTTCCATGACTTAGGTTGAATCTAACTTGAATAGGGCCCATATCATCACTTGCGCCAAATACGGCAAAAGCATGCGATTTTTGAATAAATTTGACTCAAAATTTGGAAGACTTGGTATATGGATGGATCCTTTTTTCTTTAAAAATACCATGGGTGACGTTTTATATTTCAGAGAAGCACGTCCATACCCAAACCAAATTTTAGTACCCCCACTCCTCAGTAATCACTTCCGGGTTTTTTTAGAACCAGGGTGTCATTGTATGATTGCTTACTGGTTTTACATGAAAATTGACATAAACTTGAAACGTAGACGATTGCATGACGTTTAATGACATTGTTTCAAACCTGGACGGTTGGCACCAGTAAAGAAAATGTTTTAAAATGGAATACACAACAGAGAACGCAAAGCATCAAAAGCGTTCATTTTCTAATCAAAAGGGAAATTTAGCGAAATAAACCCACAAATGGTTGGCCAAGCCATGGACCTGACCAATGCCTCGACAGACAAATTGGCGTCAGGGGTTCGCTTGTCTGTGCTTTGTTCCTGGTTTGAAAGGGATGCATTCTTACTACTTTCTCCAACCTGGGATGATTTCTGTGACATTCCTGTCTTATATTTAATATTTCATATTTTTATACTTTGTTATTATAATGCAAGTACTGTAATTGTTGATATTGTGCAATATTTCTACATGTGTGTTTTTACTGGCAAATAAAATGATATGATATGATATATACAAATGTCTGTTATTTAATCGACAACACTTTTCGAACAAAGGAAGCAATTTGAACTCTTCAGCTATTCACATCTGTTCATATTTACAAAGTTTCTTTGTTGACCACGAGAGGGAAATGTAAGCAAGACAAGCGCATCAAGACTTGGTTATGAGGTGAATTTTGTCGATCACATCACATACCGCCCTATATGTACTTTTAACTTTTTTGTAAAAATTGCCATTAATTAATACATTTGCGTATTTCTTTATATTTACCCAATCATTTTTTATTTTAATTTAAACATCAAAATAATATTGTCATATTTTATTTTGGTAAATGTTGTATTTACTTGAATAAACAATATACTAGGTGTCCAAAAATAGTTAAATGTAGTGTAGAAAAATGAAGTTGGAAAAACGAAACCTTGCACATATATTACAATCCTCTTCTAGACACTCGGAAAATTTTGATTTTCACAGCATCATTGTTATATGAGCTATCAGCAAAAATAGATACCTATGTCAGAAATGCATTTTTTCAAACTTCAACAAAGTCGTAAGCATGTTCGTTTGAAGTAATTTTAACACACGTTCAACCCCACGTAAACTTGAAATTTACATGCCTAGAGTTAACACGTAAGTGCATAAGGGGATGGGTCCATATGGACTCTGGGTTTTGTTTTTCGCGCGTCACCAAATAAAGATGTTTTTAAATGTCAAATGTATGTTGTAGTGCCAAATCGAACCGAAATCAAATCGGTCGCGTCGTTTTTGAGATAATTAGCATTAACTGCATGATAAAATCATGGCGCTGCTCAAATTTTGTTTTGTCCCTAAAACTAAAAAGAAATAAACTTTTTAAATTGTTATTCAGCAACGAATTTGTAATAATAAGCTATTATGAGCCAAAGAATGCAAATTTTCAATTTTTGGAATTAAATATCTGACCGCCATTTTGAAACGGAATGACGGATTTTAATTGTTTTCTCATTTAAATTGTATTGAGTTGGTGTATCACTGTGTACAGTTTTAAAGAAAAATCATGTGGAAAACATTGTTTATAAGTGATCAAAATCTATGGTCCATATGGACCCCCTTATGCACTAACGGGATTCTTAAACACCTTATGCACTAAAGTGTTAAGTTACATGTTATCATAAAAGGGTAGAGTCTCTTCTTTACATTCATATCAAAATCATGAAAATTTGATAAGCTGTTGCATAATTATGACGTCATAAATACTTAGGTTGAAAACTTATGTCGAAATCTGATTTGGGACAAAATGGTCACCGATTCAAAATTTTCAATGTCTAAATAACGAATTTTATATCCAACTTTTGCTAATGTATAAAGAAAATTATAATTTGAATGTGTCCTGTAAGTTAAAGCGTCATATCATGCAGATGTTTATTCAAAATTTGCACACAGTTTAAACAGTTAAATAACTTAAATATGCTTATTCCAGTATTCGTCAACTGGCGTGCCACAATTTGATTGACAGGTTCAATATAAACAACTCATTTTGGAATGCATGGAATGTGGGTATCTTTAATTTGCATTAAAAATATACTAAGATAAATTATTATTAATTGAAAATTGTACCAAATTTGGTTTTATATAAAGTCTGATTCTACACAATCAGTTAAAAAAATAGATTGCACATTAAGATAACACCAACTGTGTATTCTTATTATTTTGTTGAAATGCGTTTTTGACATAGGTGTCAATCTTTGTTGATAACTTAAAAAAAATAAATAATAATATAAGCGCTGTAGAATCAAAATTTCAAAAGTATCTGGCAGAGGGTTTTGATATAATTTGTGCAAATTTTCGCTTCTCTAACTACTAACATTTTTACACACGATCATTTTGTTCTGCATGTAACTGTTTTTTTGACATCTGGTAGTTTTATATAGTAAACAAATGTTCACTACAAAATGGATCCAGGGCTTTATTTCATTAGAATGACTATTATATGCGAGTGTCTCAAAACGCTTGTTTCGTCATAGATTTGTATGCGATGTGTCGCGAGTGGCTCCCATGAAAGATTTTTTTTAATGAATGGACACTACATATACATGTACAAGATAACTTGTTATTTTGATGTTGACGAAAACGAATGTGTGCAAAGAATACTTTAATGGAAAATTAGGAGAGGTTAAAAAAGGAAAATATGGGCAAACATTCAAAACAGGAATCTAGGTTGCATCAAAGGTTCCTAATATGAAACAATATCTTTTATATCGATTTATGATATTTTGTTAATGCTTTACTTATATTATTTTACATCTACTCTAAATTGTAACTTTTTGCAAATAATATTCGAATAATATACTTTTACAGTGTGTACTGTGGTCCTATGCAAATGAGCTTATAATGAGCAATGTGTATTCCAGATATTGCGATCGGTATTACAAAATCTTGGTTGCGAGATTTTTTTATTAACGTGACCTTCAAATAAATATTACTTTGAAACCTTGTTATTTGAACAAGGAGAAACAAACGCAAATTGGGAACGTGGGTATGAAAATTTGGAGTTTTTCCTTTATAATGTGAGTTAATTTTTTGCTATTGGTAAAAATGATGCATTTTATGGTATTTTCTATAAATTTCAACGATTTCGAGCCTTTTTAAACATACGAATTTCAACCCCTACATCAATCTTGTTTTAGAAGATAAAAAGAAGTCAGTTTGGTCGATTCCGCTAGCAAAAATATATAAAAACTCAGAAATGTGGAAAATAAATTTTGCCTCGAAGACTTTAACATTGAAGATAAAACAAGGAGAAATAAATACGCTGATGTGGTGTATTTATAAATATCGGCTCTTCATACTTGTCTGCGATTTGTATTGCGATAACCAGGCACCAAGATTTCGATAAACCAGCACGTTTTGTCACGCCGGGTCATCTGATACAAGCAGCGTGCATGTAGCTCAGACCTTGCGCTTTGAATGGCTCGGCCCTCGCTGTGCTGAGATATCTTGCATTTCATGTGAAAATTAAAAAAACCTGGCATGTGTTTTTTTGACTGAGAAGTTAGCTTTTTGGTTCTTTTATATAAATTATGTCAACAAGTCGAGAATTTTATTCCTGACAGTGAATAATTGAAGAAAAATTAACACGCCACGGCAAACAATATATAGAAATTTACAAAACGTCTATGACGGGATTCGAACCCACGACCTCCTGCTTGAGAGTCTTGTGTTATCACCGCTTCGCCACGAAACGGGCTTGTGAGCAATGGGCATTTATTAATGATATCCTACGCATTTAAAGCTATTGTTTATGCATGCGCACTGATCATTATACGGTCAAATTTCACGATAATTTGAGTGTGAGTTGACCCACAGGAACAAACCTCTCCATCAAATCTGTTTTATCAATATTTATCGTAAGATTTTCGGGTGAACTAACACATAAAGGTTAAATCTTTGTTTTCAGCGGTACAGTTTAAATATATATTACTGGTAAATATTAATTTTAGCTTAAATTTTGAGACCCAATTTAATCGCTCTTGTTCGAAATAAACAATCCAATAAATGTTTGGGTATTGGACATACAATTTAAAAATTCACAATTTTTAAAATTGTAAAATGTTCTGAAGACTTTCTTTTATCTGCCCTGCGTAAACTTTTCTGAAATGATTTCGATTTTAAAACCTTGTACTCAGCCTTATGAATATTCATACACACCGCCCAGATAGCGATGCTGGTAGTTTTCCATGCATAAAAGAAAACAAACCATGCAATATTTACGGGCACTGATATCAGACTGTTTACTGAAGTTTAAATCATCAAACTGAAAATTCCTTTTTAAGCACTTAGCAAAACAACAAACACTTATTTACAACAGTGCAATACACGGCACATGGCACACACAGCCAAACCCTCGTCTACTAAGGGGGGGGGGGGGATTCCCTAAGATTTTTCCCCGCTGCATAAAAACGCAAAAGCAACCGATCCTAGCCAGTTGGAGCAAAGTTTTCTTGGTAGGGTGAACAATGACACTCGGGTGAGCAAATGTCTTTGGACACCAAGCCTAACACGTCTACTAAGGGGGGGGGGGGGATTCCCTAAGATTTTTCCCCGCTGCATAAAAACGCAAAAGCAACCGATCCTAGACATTTGGGAAATCTTTTTAACATCCTTTGCAGTCATTTTGATGAAACAATTACGTAGGTACCACCTAAGGTTAGGTTAGGTCGTCAAAGTTCGGGTGTAGGGGGGTTGATGAGGTCCCGGAAAGTTTTAAGTCGTCATTTTGAAAATATATATATATATATATATGCATGCTAGGAAGCTGATGCTTGCAGGGCATGTTAGAAATATCATTTCTCTTCTTTGTTTAGCAAAAAAAAACACGATGAAAATCCATTATTTAGAACTTTTATAGCAACATTTTGAATTTGGTGGCCATTTTTGCCAAAATGCCGATTTTCCGATTCGGACGAACTTACGTCATAATTACGTTACGCCGTAGCTGATTTTTGTGATCTGGGTATCGTTGGATAGGAAAAGACCATATCTATCTATTGAAAGCAAAACAAAGTTCATAGGGGGTTCCGTTCTAATAATTAAGGGGGTTGCAACAACCCCCCTTGGGTAGGCATGTTACAAAAATAGCCTGTGTAGACGAGAGTTAATTCAGATGTTGTCATCGACCATTGCCATGCCCTGAAGCTAGCAAACAAAGCTTATGTTTATAGTGCAAAGGGTAACGGCAGTTTGAATTCGTACACGGTATATGGCAATTGAAATATCAACATTTCCTTCCTGGCACTTTTCATTTACTGACTTGACTATCGTACTTTTAATCCAAATATTGTTTACGCATTAAAATGCAGTATCTTTACGAATGTAAAACAAAGACGTAGTTTTAAACAATTAATATACCTACCTGGCCATAAATCTATTCTAATTCTTTCAATAATCTCTCTTATCAATTTATATCTTTATCTCTCTGTATTTTAATAACCTACGGTATCTTAAGGTCAAATTATCGTAGATGTACACTCTACCTCATAACAATGTAATCGTTCGTCATTAAAAAAATGGATATATTTATATAGAGCGTAAAATGGTTTATTTACTTTCCGAAAACAATTGATTCAAACCAAAATTGGTATAATCAAATACACCTTTTAACCTTTTGACTATTCAATAAGAACTGTCTAAATATATTTATAATTATTATTAATCGAGTAACCCTCATTAAACCAAAGGTACAGATCATGGCTCATTGCACAAAAATGCAAAACATAATTAAAGACTCCTCGAATCTAAGTAATTTCATTTAGTAATATCATTCACAGCCTTTTGCAATCATTTTGATGAAAAATCAAAATCTATTTTTTTTTAATGAAATCAATTCAATCAAAGTTAAAGATGTTATTTGTTCTTTACTATTTACATTGAGAAACATCTTGACCTTGCATTAGTTGACGTGAACGAAGTAGGAATACTATATAGCTATATGATCTCCTAGACATGGTCAATTACCAATATGCCCAATATGAAGTTTTCACTGGTGACGAATATGGGGTAAACGCAAGCGAGGTAAAGATGAAGTTACCACCAGTCAATGTGTATTACTGTCAATTAACGCTGACTAATGTGCTAGCCGTATCTTACAGTCTGTTTTCGTCTGTTTACGTCGTTTATTCACATTTGTCAATTTCCTTAATCCAAATTTCTATACACTTAATGGAGCTACATTAAGAGGTCAATTGTTTCAATGTTTTGTGCTAGTTCAGCATAATTGTTTTATTATGGGTAGTAGTCCACCAATTGCAGACACAATTGTTGTAGTTCTTAATAAAATAGACTTTGCATTTAAATTTAATGGAAGTAATAGTTATAAATTGATTTCCTTTAGAGCCTATATACAAATGTCTGTTATTTTAACGACAACACTTATCGAATGAAAACAAAATTGAACTCTTCATTTATTCACATCTGCTCATATTTGCCCAGTTTCTTGGCTGACAACGAGAGGGAAATTTAATAAAGACAAGTGCATCAAGACTTGGTTATGAGACCAACCATTGTTCTTTGTATTAGGTTATAGTACATTTCGTCGATCGCATAAAATATCGGTCTTTATGTCCTTTTTTTTACTTTTTGTGAAAATTGCCTTAACTAATATATTTGGGGATTTTTTTTAAATATATATTTACCCAGTTAACTTTTCTTTCACTTTAACATCAAAATAACATCATATTTTTATTAAGTTCAACAAAATTCGTGAAGAATGTTCACTATAAAACGGACCTGGCGCTTAATTCAATCAGAAAAACTAGCATATGCGATTTCGTCAAAATGTTTGTTTCGCCATATATATTGGTATGCGATGTGTCGCAAGTGGCTCCCATGAAAGGTATTTTTTATACACTATGTTATGTTGATGTTGACGAAAAAGAGTGTATGCAAACATTACTTTAATGGGAAATTAGGAGAGGTTAAAAAATGAAAATATGGCCAATCATTCGAAGCAACACAAGAATCTAGGTCGCATCAAAGGTTCCTAATTTGAAACTATATCTTTATTGCTTTATTTTGGTGACTTTTGTGAATGTTTTTTTTTACTTATATTTATTTTACAACTACAAATAATATTCGAATAATATACTTTTCCTGAATATTTAATCATCAAACTGAAAAATTCCTTTTTAAATACTTAGCAAAAAGCAACAAACACTTAGTTATAACAAAGTATATGGCAATGGCACACATAGCTTATCTTAATTCAGATGTTGTCACTTACCATTGCCATGCCCTGAAGCTAGCAAAGAAAGCTTGTGTTTATTATAGTGCAAAGGATAACAACAGTTTGAATTCGTAGAAGGTATCTATCAGTTGAAATATCAACATTTCCTTCCAATCACTTTTCATGAACTGACTATCGTACTTTAAATCCAAAATTTGTTTACACATTATAAGATGCAGCATCTTTACGAATGTAAAACAAATACATAACCTATATAAAATACCTTCCTGGCCTTGAATTCATGCTTATTCTTTCAAATCACAATGTATGTTTCACACATTGAATCGTGTCGATTCTATCAATTTACATCTGCATCTCTTGGGATTACTATCTTTCGTCAATTTTAGTGACATACGGTATCCTTAGGTCAAATTCACCTTTGTAACCTTTTGCAAATATATAATATTCGAATAATATACATGTACTTTAACTGAAGTTTGACCATGTCAAGAAGATCATATATTACTCTACCTCATAATAATGTAAACGTTCGTCACTAAAACATTTCTTTCTTTGCATATATTGATATAGAGCGTAAAATGGTTTATTTACCCGAAAACAATTGGATCAAACTAAACTCTGTATAATCAAATACACCCTTTAACCTTTTGACTAATAAGAACTGAATCTTTCAATTATATTTATGATTGTTATTATTCGACTAACCCCCTTGTCAAACTTAATGCACAGATCATCGCTCATTACACAAAAAAGAAAAACAAATAGACACCGCATATCAATGTAATTTCATTTACATCCTTTGCAATCATTTTGATGAAAAGTCCGGTTCAAATTTAATTTAAATGATATCAATCCACTCAGAGTTAAAGATGTTACTTGTGCTTTACTATTTACATTAAGAAACATCTTGACTTTACATAAGTTGACGTGAACGAAGTAGGAATACTATATAGCTAGATACGAGTAGATCTCCTAGACATGGTCAATTACCAATATGGTCAATATGAAGTTTACAGTATTGCAAGGAACACTTACAAGTGTAAGTACTTTACCTTTTAGATCATCCACTCAATATCTCTGTGAATGGCCAACTGGTTAGTGGTTTGCATAGCATTTATCTAGCATTTCTAAATTTTATTTTTATTATAAGCAAAGGAAAATCATATGATTCACTTTGGCCACTTATTCTTTAATCAGTCAAAGGTATCAAATCTTTTATATTACTTACCTGTTTTGAACCAAATTTTGGCCAAATTGTATAATTATGTTTTTTAATTATTATGGTAGAACAGCTTAAGCAAGTACATATCAAAAACAAATATTGAAAGGCAACATTAACCAAAGTCCACTTAAACGAATTTTAAGAAAATAAAAACCCGTCGTGGTATTTCTCAATAAGTTATGCCAAGGTGGTTCACAGGGTAAGTTAATGAATCCTATTACTATATGAGACATGATTTTTCTATGATATTTGCAATGCTTAGCAAGGTGTCATTTTAGACAGTGGACGTTGGTCATTACATTGCATTCATATGGCTCATTCTCCGATAAACCGTGCAACTTTGGTTAGAGAAATGTTGAAATTTCGACTACTAACAACTCATGAAAAACATACAAAATCATAAACTCTTATGGCTTATGAAGACGAAAAAGGGCATGGGAGATGTTTTAAAAATACTTGATTTTTAACCATTGTATTCCCTATACCTAATGTTCGTATCTGTTGGTTCGTATCTGTTAGAATCTTTTTTTAAATATTCATTATTGAGAAAATTAGTTTTCTTACAAACTTGATCTTTACACTAAATTAGAAGCTCTACACATACTACACTGTGGTGTAGTATTTCGCTCATAGTGTACCGCGTTTTGCGAAAAGGCGACAAAATGTGCGGTTCGTATCTGTCGCGACGTGACAGTCACATAGGTTTTTTTTGATATTAATATCCTTGTAAATCATTACTGTAAATATATAATTCTATATAACATATATGTTATTCAAGACTGAAGTTTACTTGATAAATCTAATGCGGAATCATCCATCAACATATTGATTTTCACACTTTGTTATCGATTTTAGAATCTGGTTCGTATCTGTTTGCAATATTGGCGACATGATTTAAAAAGCTATTATGTCATATTAAATACTTAATATAATTAAACTTTATATGTCATTACTAATACATATTACGGGCTATTAAAAAATATGCATTGCGTTTGAAATGCCCGAATATTTTAGGAACGGGGCCACATAAAACGTAAAAAGTATGGCTGGCGACATGGGGAAAAGTAACGATTTTGCATTTTCAGATTAATCGTTATCTACTTTCCCGGCATGCTAAAATGTTTAGTTTCACACATGTTACTAATGTGACTTTAATGTATCAACTAGATCACTCAAATTATTTGTAATAGGCTTAACAACGCTAAACTAAGTAACACGAACATGAGCGACACCAAAACGGAAAAGTTGCACGCTTTATCTGAGAATGAGCCATATGTGCTTTATCTGGACCTAATATTTGTGGACAATACATTACTGAATTTTACGTTTTTGCAAGTTTATTTTGTATCATTCTACGAACATAATTACAGAAGGCTGAAGCTCATGGCATAAGTTTGGCAGTTCGAGGCTTATTCGATCTTTTCGTTGCGAGATTGGTTGAGGGTTGAGGGGTTGCTGGCCCCTGCACCCCAGATACACACCTTGTGACAAAACATCAACTATTCACATTTTTCCTGTAGATATACATTAAATGCGTTGGGATTTTCCCTGTCAATCTGAAGAAAGAGATTTACTTGCGGCAATCATTTGAACCAACAATGTGACAGTTGATCGTTTCTTGTTATTGTTACATGTGATATTCATAAGGGATGTTGATAAAGATTGATCATGTTTCAAGCTGAATAGGTGCAAAATGCCAAATTTTATCTACATTGCCTGGCAAGTTAAATAACTGGCCCTTTATGTTTGTTTGATTAAATTTGATCATTAAGGCTAGGAGCCATCTTTATTTGCAAATTTATTAGAAACAAAAACAGGCTTATAATTTGACAATGTGTAAAACATACCTTCATAAAATGCTATGTTTTTCTTTTGTTTACATTAAAATAGACTTTGTTTACATGTGTTTAGCATTTACATTTGTTTAGCATTTTGATTACATAAAACACAATTTCCTTTTTTTAAATTATGCAAGTGTAGGAATATGGATACTAAACACAGAAAATATATAGCTGAAACGGAGATATCGGAGTTGTAGTGCTCAGTCATTTGGGCAGACAAAATAGCACTGCGCGAATTTATTAGATTATAGTTCAAAATCAACAACATGATTTTTTTTACAAATATTATTTGTATTTTGTAATTCAATGGTAATTTTATTTGTGGTAAGACTATATCTGTCAAAATTTGAACAAAATCGAATTGTCCTAATACTAAGTTTCGGCGGAAAAGTAACTTATTGACGCAATTTTGGCGATGGAAGTAAGTAGGCAGTTCAGTGATGCCACAAATTCTGTTGAACGATTTCGCCGCACACAGCGGCTCACACACAAACCGTAACAAAAAAAAGTTTTAGAATTGCTCTT
>JXSR01S050117.1:1650-21668 GCA_000969725.1 Ophiothrix spiculata
TTTTTTTTTTCAAAATTCCAACAAAATCAGAAGCATGTTCGTTTAATGTAATTTTAACCATCGTTCAACCCCATGTGAACTTGAAATTGACAGACTCAAACTTAGGTAGTTGTATACCATAGTATAGGGTAGGGTTTCTTCTTCCCATTGATACCAAAATCATGAAAATTCGAATAGCTGTTACGTAATTATGACATCATAGATTACTAAAGGTCTGAAAATCTGTCGAAATCTGATTTCGACGATGGAAAAAATGGCCATCGATCATGTCAATTCAAAGTTTTGCTATTTCTGTTATTTCTAAATTGCGATCGAACTTTTGCTACTAAATAAAGAAAATTATACATGTAATTAAAACATGTCCTGAAAGTTTACGATTATTTTTTTTTCAAAATTTACACAAGTTTGCAGTTTAAACAGTTAAAGAATTGATGTTAGTCATGAAAATTTGATTGTCCTTTACGCGTATTCATCAACTTTCGCGCCACAACTTGATTGTCAGGTTCAATAGAAACAATTCATTCTGGAATGCATGTAATGAAGGTATCCCTAATTTGCATGATAGATGTACTGAAAAAGGTTCAATTATTATTCATTAAAAATTGTATCAAATTTGGTGTAATATAAAGTCTAATCATGTTCATTTAGGAAAAAATGCACATTAAAATATCATAAACCGTGTATGCTTCATATTTTGTTGAGTTTTGAAAAAAATGCGTTTCTGCCATAGGTATCTACCTTTGTTGATAACTCAAATTACTATACCTCATAAATATTTATGAGGCGATCCTGAAATGTAATTGGACAGTTCAACCTGATTCGCGTGACAGCATTTTGCCTACTTCCCCGATTGCGCGTAACGCCCATGCAGGGAAAAATTGAAAAACTATCGCACCCCTACTACCGCACCCTTTGGACGGAAATTCACACGGTGACCCAGAACAGTATACATTTTAGGTGATTTTTGGTTTTGCTTATATTACATTCAGTGAAATATTTACAAGGTATAGTAAAACAAATACAACATGGTTTATTTTGAGAAGTATTAAAAATTCCTGATCCCTCGTTGTTGGATGCACGTGACTACTTCCCTCCTCTTCGCGTCGGGAAGTAGTCACACGCATCCAACACCTCGAGATCAGTAATTTTCACTACTTCCCTCAACACCATGTTGTATTTGTATACTACTAACGCTGTAATATCTAAATTTTACGAGTATAGGAGAAGGTTGTAATACATTTTGTGTTAAGTTTAGTTTCTCTAACTACTATAGTTTTAGCAGACTGTCACTTTTCTACATGTAACCATTTTTGAGACACCTGATATTAAAAAAATGATTTTATAGAGGTCGTATAATTTTGCTTGATAATAACTTGTTCAATCTTAACGTTTCTCAATACGCTTCACCACACAAACAATTAATCTAAGGATCAAAATAATGAAAATATTAGAAAAAAGTAAGCAATATCTGAGAAATGGATTGTGAGCATTAAGGGGCGCACCAGTAGATTTCCAGAGGGAGAGCAGGAAGTTGGGTTCCTTTTTTTCCCTGGAAATTACTGTTTCTTTGCCTATTCCATGTGCATGTTTCTTCTGCCTGTGGAGAGGGATTTTTTCCCCAAAAATTTCCTGCTCCCCCGCCCCCTGAAAATCTAATAGTGCGCATATTGCTATAACACCTTTAATGAAATATGAATTTCGTTATATGATGAGCACCCATATATTATTTGCAACGATGATTCAAACAATGAATATTATTGACACGAATTAAGCATGCTAAGTAAAACGTATTAAAATGGATAAAAACGAGACTTCTCCGTAGTGTTTTTGACACCTCAATGGAATCAAAAATTTGGTGGTACGTTGATAAATTTCACTGTCTCGTAAATCCACTGCAAATAACGCGAGATACGGGCAGCTCCACGTGGATAGCCTGCTCTACATTCTTTATGTGAAAAGCTGTGTGCTCCAACAAGATGCCATCTGCCGGTACCATCGTGACACATAACAGGTGAGCCACTATCCCCCTAAAAGCAATACAAAAATGTATTAGTTGAATTTAAGAATGAGCAGAGACTACCTGGACTATTTTCATACAGTTCATGTACATGCATTAAACAATCTCGTACTTTAAATATTATAATCTGATACAATGATATGATGCCATTTAGTACTCAAGTCATCTATATGTGCTTCTTTACCAAACTTTCCAATCAATGGCAATAAAAACGGAGATAAGTTGAATTGACATTTCAAAGATTTACAGGAAGTCTAAAACTTTTTTAATACCTGTAAAAATGTTGTTCAATTTTCTTAAATACAAACAGGACGAAGACAGATAGGAAGAGGGAAGAGGGAAATAATTTCCAGGCCTTTATTCCGAAATTACAAATATGAATTCAGCGTACTCCAAGGGAGGTAACTGGGTATTCTGAGAGACTTGCAATATAGGGTATCAAAATCTTCAAATCTTACATAAGGTATCAAATTTGGCTTTTAAGTCTCTGATATGGTATCAAAGTATCAAAGAATGGTTGTTTTAGTGACAATGGTGCCTGAAATTGCTTCAAATACCCTGAAAACACTTCTTAAGAGTCTTCAAACAATATTTCTTGAGCATACTAATGTCCAAATGATCTTTCTGCCAAAGTACGATTAAATCTTTCTACTATACTTTATGATCTATGAAAAGCCTTTTCTCCTCATCTTATCTCAACTTTATGCAAATCCATCAATTTGTTTATATCTCCCATGAATTCACGTCCAGGATCAACTTGTAAAAACTTGTAGAAAAAGGTTCTGTCTCGGGTTCTGCTTCTTTATAACGTGAAGCAGTATATACACAAGTAAATGCATATTTATTTATATATTTTATGTCTTTTTGATTTTCCTATAGGTAAATCATCGTAGGGCAAGAATAAAAAATCTGCTTGGCGTGCTTAATTTGATATCAACGTTAGGTCTTGGAATGTATCTAGGTGTAGGGAGGTATATCTGCCGTATGGTTTGCATTTTTAGCCAATTATATGCTATGTCATTTTTTCTATAGCAGCTATTCCACGCCAATAGTCTTTGGGACTGTAATAAATGTTAGTTTTATTATTTAAAGACATATTGTTGTATGTATATAAAATGAAATATATTTGCCCATATTGTTAAATGGTGGTTTCAATGGTAATACATATTTTAATGATGAATGTAAAATGTGATGTCTTGAGTGTGGTCTCATTAAAAAAAAAGAAGCGTGTTCTAATTTAACACCTCATGGATATATCAGTGATGAACCAAGAAACCGTTTTTTTAAGCCTCGTAAACATTTTGCAGAAAAATCAAATAAATACTTGGAAAACGAATACCTAAAGATTTTAATGTTTTAATAAAAATCTTGAAAGAAATACGTTAGTATCTTATACAAAACAAAATTAATAATTTTTCGATTGAGGATTTGAGAAAAATACTAAAACAATTAGCTCATTAAAAGTACTGCAAATACTATACATCTTACTTTATCTTTGAACTTACTGTTGTTAGTCCTCCATAAATGAAATATATTTTAAAAGAACTGACAATATGTTCCAAAAAATGATTGAAAAAAGTAATAAAATTAGTGAAACAAATTCATCTTTTGCGAAAAATAATCCTCAATATCCTCACCTGGAGTATTAATAAATCAAATCAAATCAAATCAATACCATTATCTTATTTACAAAATATTTGATGTTATTTGACCACATGATGATTATGAAAACAGACGTGTTTAAGCTGCCTAGTAAAAACACACTTGAAAAATGGGAACAGTTAAACCACTAGAACAAAATATATTTAGTAGTAATATGATGACATCTTTTTATCAGCCTTTAAATTTAATTAAAATGTAGAATATCAACAATTGGTAGATTTTAACGGGTTCGCCGTCGGACAAGTTTTGAACTCTCAAGCTTTTGTCAGGTGTAGCTCTGACTTCTTCAGGACAGTATTCCCTCGATTCATAATGCATGGCTAACTCGTGCCATAAGTCATGGTTCGAGTCCCCACAAATGTAGCGGAAATTTTTCAACTTTTCATGATCAACAAATGTTAGGATTGCCTAGGAGCCCAGTGTAAAAGGAATCTTAGTCCTCCTGTAATCAAAGTCCGCCTTCCATAACGGAATAAAACGTGAAACTAATGTTGCGTGAGAACGACAGACTTATTATAGGCACAAAATAATAGGCAGCCCTCGTCCACCTAAGAGCCAAACCCACCTCCATTCCCGGATTGTCACCGTTTGCTCCAAAACGCAAAACAAAGAATCCCGGTGTGGTAGGAAAGTTAGGGTGAAAACATAGTCGGCCTCCAAACACAGTTTTCGCTACCAAACATTTGGTCATGACGTCACCAAAAAGTTGCCATCGAATTTAAAGTATGAACCGGTAACAAACATTTGGTACAATGTATGGCAATTCAATACATGTGCAATTTAGCGCGAAATTTTATTTGGTCTCAACTCGGTGTTAAGTTATTTTATTTGGAGTCACTTTTCATTTTGACGTCACGACCAAATGTTTGGTAGCAAAACATTTGTTTGGAGGCCGACTATGTTTTCACCCTAACTTTCCTACCACATCGGGATTCTTTGTTTTGCGTTTTGGAGCAAACGGTGACAATCCGGGAATGGAGGTGGGTTTGGCTCTTAGGTGGACGAGGGCTGGCAAACCGTAGTAATTTGCAGATACATATTTTATCTTATTTTTCTTCTCGTATCAAGAGATAATTCCATAACTTTAAACACTCTTCCTCCTACGTCGTCACATACGGGATGGGTTGGTTACCGACCCCCTCCCTGTGAACTTGGAATGGACACGTCAAAATTAGATTGCTTCTACCATAGTATAGAATAGGGTCTCCTCTTTTCATTGCTACCAATCATAAAAATCAGCCATGGAGTTACATAATAATGACGTCATAAAGTATTTCAGGTCTGAAAATTTCACCAAATTCTGATTTTGGCCAAAAATTGACCCATAAAATTCATAATTTTGCTATGAAAGTTCTAAATATCGGATTTTTATGGGTTGTTTTTATAACTCTAACATGTCCTGTAAGATCAGCTTCATAGCATACAGATATATTTCAAAATGGCGACTTTTTTTATGAGGGGATGTTATTCATGGAATTTGACGGCTTACCCTACCCCCATCTTAGGTGGTACCCCGACTTTCGTCATCACAATGACCACAAAGGATGTAAAAACAATTACCTATATGCCTGAGGTCACTTTGTTTTGCGTTTTGGTGCAATCGGTGACAATTGGGAACCTCCCCCACCCCTTATAGGTGGACGGGGTTATATAGGTCGAAGATCAAACCTACCCGGGTTTTTTTGTGAAAATATACTGATGCTAAGTTAAATCTTTGATTTTTAAGATGTAACAAAACCACCAACTTTAAGAATGTTGATCATTGCCAATTACCATAAATCTAATCTCACTTGTAAAAAACAAAATTAGGCACAAATGTCATTGAGAACATAATTGTTTTTAAATGTCTTTTGTTAAGGTCTCAACTCCTTTTAAACCTTCATTTCAGCAATTCTTAGTCGAAGAAGCACATCTTTCTGATGGCGCGATCGCAATGATTGGGGCTGTTCTGAATGAAAGGGCTCTATTTTCTACTGCCTTCTCTGAAAGTGTTAGGGATCAAATGGAAATAACAGATGAGACTAAGTAAGTACATGCCACATATAGGGTGAGTCAAATTAAAGTGTAATCAACGGAGGATTTTTTTACAGAAGATTTGTTGATTTTATCAACTTTAATTATACTTGATAAGTAGCAAATTTAATCAGCTTTCATGAGAATTTTACGTTACCAAAAAGTTACACCCAAATGTCACAAACGTTACCAAACAAAACAATGCATTAAAAGAAATCTTGACGATAGAATTACCTACCACTTTTATATGAAATATTTGAAAATGTGTTACCCATCATCTGTGTTAAGCGCAATAAAAAATTCGATATCATGTCAGAGAATGTTTACTTTGAAGTCATTGGAGCAAACAAAATAACGTTCCGTGCGATGTCACAAACGTTACCGGACGTTACATGAACTTTTTTCTGTATTTTGTCAATTATTTTAATCTTTAAACACCAGCATGTCTCGATCCCACCGCGTACAGATGAGCACCATATATCAGCAACAAACTCGTGGATATATGCTAGGTTCTGTGGCCATTTTAATTTTCTATTTTTTGGTCACAAATATTACTTTTTAATATTCCATTTTAAGTATACCGTATATTAGTTTGTTTCATTATAATAAAAGCATATAGGAATTCTTAAATATAAATTTATCATTTTACATTTTTATTTTCAGTTTTAAATTTATTAAAGGTGGCAATGATAAGCTTTCAGAGGCTTTCCTTAAAACTCTAGAAAACGACATCGTGAAAAGGGCAAGGGTAACAAAAGTGGAACATGATGACAAAGGCGTCCGTGTGTATGTTACTGGATCAGAAGAACCATTCACTGGCGACAATGCTTTAATAACGGCAACAGCTACAGCAACCTCATTAATCCAATTCGAACCAGCTCTCGAACCTGATAAACAGCGAGCAATACACGAGATCCATTACGACAGTTCAACCAAGATCATACTTGTTTTTAATGAGCCATTTTGGCAAAAGGAGGGTATATCTGGTGGACGTTCAATAACTGATTTACCTGTTCGCTATATTTACTATCCAAATGATGAAGATATTCCTCCTTCTGGCCTTGGAGTTCTTCTTGCATCATACACCTGGTCAGATGATTCACAACGGTTTTCCGGACTCAGTGACGAACGCTGTATTGATCATGCACTTCATGATTTAGCGAAAGTGCATGGAAGAGATGTCAGCGACCTTAAGAATTTGTTAAACACTGGAATTGTTAAAAAGTGGACTCATGATGAATATAGTTTGGGCGCATTTGCTTTATTCACTCCTTACCAATTGCGTGATATGAAAACTTCTATTTGGCGTCCGAACGGTCGTTTGTTTTTCGCTGGTGAACATACACATTTGCCACATGCCTGGATAGAAACATCTATAAAATCAGCTCTTCTGGCATCTTTGAATATCCAAGCAAAAGAATACGACGTTGTCGTAATTGGTGGTGGACCTGTTGGTTTAGCTGCAGCCTATAACTGTGCCAAAAGGGGTAAAACGGTTGGGGTTTTTGAACAATACAAATTTGATAATGATAAAGGTTCTTCTGCTGGTACAACACGACAGTTAAGAGACATGTATTCTGAAGTGCTTTATGCTATGTTAGCCCAAGAAAGTGTGCAGTATTGGGAAGAGTTGGAGAAACTGACTGGTGAGAAATGTCTGTTCCAAGATGGGTATCTTTTCTTCGGCAATCCAAATACCGGGGATACAACAAAAGGGATCTTTAAAACGATTCAACAAACATGTGACATGCTACAACAAGATTGTGAACACCTGACCTCTGATATGCTCGAGGCAAAATTTCCCCAATTTGATCATTTAAAGAAATCAGACGAGGGTATTTACGGCTCATCGTCAGGGCAAATCAACGTTGATGCAACATTAAACGCTCTGAAGAAGCTATGTCAGAAATATAACGTTGACTTGAAAGCTGAAGAACGAGTCCTGAATATTATATCTCAGCAAGATCAAGACAATGGGTACTACATATTTACGGGAACCTCCATGGTGAAAGCAAACAAGATTATTATTGCTGCGGGACCATATGTTAATGATGTTTTAAAGTACTTCGGACTTCGGATAAACCTTGATATTTGGGAGATGCCGTCAATCTACTTTAAGTTATTGCAAGACAGACCAGAAAACACTTATCCAACATGGTTTTATTTTGGTGGAAATGAACGTGCATTGTTTTACGGGTTTCCTGAAAATAAGTGGGAACGACCGGGCTACGTTAGGGTGTGCCCTGATTTCGTAACTCAAGTTATTCACAACCCATCGGAAAGGACCAACACTCCAGATCGTCAAACAGTGGAGGATACCATTAGATTTGTGGGCAGGTAACTATAATTGCTCCTTTGAAATCTATTTTAGTATCTGAGTAACGGTCTTGAAAACGTAAATTTCGGGATTCAAATACAAATCTTTGTGATAAACGTTACAGCTATCATAGGCTTAGGAAGATTTCCAACATGGGGGGGGGGGGGGCCACAAATTGACGAAGCGAAGTGATCAAAGCAAACGGAGCGTTCGCCCCCACTGTCCCAGTGAAATTGCACGTAAATCCTTGTTTAGGGGTAAATTTTCAAGGGAAGCAAAGACTTGTTTAGGGGGTATTTTGTAAACCTTTGTTCACGCATGTGTACATCAATATATTTGAGTGGTCCCCCTGGGGTCATAACTCCCCGTAGGCTATACCACTGACAGCCAAATATCAAATCACACGCGCTTTGGGGGAAAAAGTTTACCAAGATACTCTAGAGAGATACTTTAAATAATTCTAAATCTATAATAAGAACAATATATTGACCAAACGTATGCCCTTTCATATGTTTAAGGATTCTCATTTATTTGTGTAGTTGACCATTATGCTGCAGTACCATAAAACAGAGGCGATCTCTGTAAGACCCTATCAACGTATGAAACAAATACCTACGGTTGTTCTTCATGGTCTTGTGAAATTACAACGATTGTACGACGCCAAAAGCTTGTAATTGTAGAAATTATGCCTCTCAAATATTTTGGAGATTATTTGAAGAAACCACATTATACAGTAAATCATATGAGACCATTGCATTTAAAACGGGAAAATAATAATGAAAACAGTCCAAATTGGAACTTTCACCTATTTTTCAACACCCTAAACAGTTGTCATTAGAATATCAAGATGCGTAAATAAAATTTGAAATCAATTAAAGGGTCACTTCAAAACTCAACCCGCGGTTGCTATTGTTCTGAACAATAACAACCGTCCAGAACCGCCGGTTATTGGCGGTCAAACCTCAAACGCCGGTTGAGATTTGAAGGTTGATACATTTTATCTTTTATCAGTCACATGCCTGGTCTCGACTTGAACAATTTTGAAGTGGAACAGCAGACGTGCTTGGCAACTTCGCTTCCTGATGGTGGATTTGTCCTTGACTTTGCTCCACAAAATCGTCAGGTATTTATCACATTAGGGTGAAAACATAGTCGGCCTCCAAACAACATTTTCGCTACCAAACATGTGGTCGTGACGTCAAAATGACGAGTGACTCCAAATAAAATAACTTCAACACCGAGTTGAGACTAAATAAAATTTCGCGCTAAATTGCACATATGAATTGCCATATACATTGCACCAAATGTTTGTTACCGGTTCATACTTTAAATTTGATCGCATATATTTGGTGACGTCACGACAAAATGTTTGGTAGCTAAAATTTTGTTTGGAGGCCGACTATGTTTTGAGCCTTACACATGTTACAATTCTACGTGGAATTTTCTGTTCATTTATCGTCCAATTAGTCAATATTTGTTTCAAATTACTCATACATATATTCACTATGATTAAAAAGCACACTTTTGCGTAAATACTAAATATTAATATCAACCGTAAATGAAGACAAGACCGTTCATTGATTACCTGTTATCCCGGGCCTGTTATATTTGCCATTTGTACATACCATTACATCTACGTCGGTTTAACATTGCGACTCGCAGGGATATGGTCTGACCATCCTTTATATGCAGGGTGTCCAAAAATTAACTACACTTTTTTAAATGCTTATAACTTTAAAACCAAGATTCGCATGGCAACTATAGACATATGTATTGATAGAGAAGACTTGTAGAATTATGTTGGTACCAAACATGAAGCAATTACCATTTTTGAAAAATCACGTTCAACGTAAATAACGTCAAACGTAAAGAGTACACTTTCATACTGAGAAGACAAATAAATGTGCGACTCACATGTTAGGGAGGGATCAATGGTAGAATACAGTAGAACCATTCATCAATATTTTAAGTAACGAAACAACTTTTACGATATTAATACGAAGATATTTGATTGTGGTTTTATCTTAATAATAACATACTGTTCATTAAGTTGTTTTTCATTTGTTAATGTGAAACTCTGCCATAATGCTTGTCTTTAAATGGCGCACAACAGCAAAGTTACACTCGCAGGGACATAATAAATTACCTCTTTCTTATTAAAATTAAGCTGCCTAGTATTTCAGAATATGTTTTAGATGGCATCCTTGGAGATTTCAACTTTCTTTGACTCTAACGACAAAGTTCTGGACGTTTGTGCATATGTTCTTCATGATCTTCCTGTTTTCACTGGCAATGTTCGGTTTCAGATCAGGAATAGTCTAAGGTGCTGAGATATACTGTCCTTCAAATAACCAAAAAAAGTAATCGGGCGGACTTTAATCATGAGAGTGAAAGGGCCAGGGTATCTTTGTCTTGAGCGATATGATTCTTCATAAAAAAGTTAATTCATAAAGCTAAAACGGCTTAGCTGTATGAGGCGTCATGTCGTCATGGTGAAGTGGCAGAGGAGTGTCAAGAGTGTATGGTACAGTGGCGGGTACAGTGGCTCAACCGCTTTGAACTTTCAAACCTTTTTCCTTTCCTACAAGATTGCATTATGTTTGGTACCAATATATTTCTACAAGTCTCCTCTATCAATACATATGTCTATAGTTGCCATGCGAATCCTGTTTTAAAGTTATAAGCATTTAAAAAAAAAGTGTAGTTAATTTTTGGACACCCTGTATATTAAAGAATCAATTTAAAAGTTTTTTTTTAAACATTTTGCTTAGCTACATGTCCGAAAAGAACATCATAGACGTACATGTAAGGATACATTTTGTTCTCACATCAGCTCTTTCCTTTGCACAAAAACTAATTTCCATTAGCAAGATGCAGAGGCTCTTATTGTTTTCTTGTTATAAGGTCTGTAGATCAAAGATAAAGTATACAGCTTATCTTTATGTATCGTTACACTGATTATAACTTTATTATTATAACAACTTGACGATATACTCTAAAATGAAAAGAGTGTAATGCTTTATAATGATTTTGTATTACGCGCCCAAATTTGCGATTAATGAACGTAAAGCAACATTCAATAGCTAAAAATGTTTTTGAAAATTTGAAAATACCATGTGCTAACCTTTTGATAATAATAATATTTAGACAATAATAACTGCGCACCATCTTTTTTGAGGTCATTGTTTAAAATCGGAGGTGTTTGTTTTGGGCCAAGGTACTTTTCTGAGGGAGCGTAGCTCCCGAAGAAAAGTATCGAAGTGAGCGAAGCGAAGTGAACGGAGCGCTCGCCCTCACGGCCTGGGGTCCAGGGGCCCGCTTAAGGTGGGGTCCAGGGGCAAAGCCCCGGTGGGGGTCGAGGGGGCGAAGCCCCTCGAAGCCAGAGTGCTTCTACACACTTTCAAAGCCAGAGTGCTTCTACACACTTTCAACGACAGGAGAGGCCATTTCCTGGGGGAAAATAATTATTTTAAATATCTTTCTTCCTTTTCCTTCTCTTTCCCTTCTTCCCTTTTTCCTTTCCTTTTTTCTCCTTCCTTTTTTACTTCTTCCTTTTCTTCTCCTTCCTGTTTTCTCCTTTCATTTTCTCCTTTTTTCCTTGCCCCCTTTATTTTTCTCCCAGGTCTTCAAAATTTCTCTAAAAAATGTCCAAGGGTGGGCAAATTGCCCACCTTGCCCACCCCTGGCTACGCCACTGCGTCATGTGCAAACCCTATATTGCGCTATGACTTTTGTTTGTTTGTTTGTTTACCTCGGTTGGTCCGTGACGGACACATGCTATTAGATCCATGATGAACTCATGGTCTCTTCCAAGCTCATACACTGAAAATAATAAGTTGTCATGAAAATGGTCTAGTATGACAAACTATAATTTGTCGTGGAATTCGTCATACAAGTATTGAACGACGAATTATAATTAGTCATGAAAAACGGCCTAGTATGACAACTTTCTCATGACAATAAGTCATGCTGAAAAATTAGTTTGTCATGAGAAAAAAATAATTTGTCATGCATACAAATTAATTTGTCATGCAAGAATAATAATTTGTCACTTAATTTGTCAAGCGACACTAGTTTTCAAGAGGTTTTGTTTTCGGTAGACTAATTCCATTTAGGTATGGCTCAATCCATGTGAAATCAACGAGACGAAACACTCAGGTTCTGCTTGCAGGTTTTGCAATGGCTGTCTTGTCTAGTCCATCCAGATGGACCTCGCAAACGAACGCATCGCGTTCGCCTACGGCGCTCGCTTGTGAGGTCCATCTAGATGGACTAGTCTGGTCAGAATCTGATGATGAAGTATGAGTAAGCTTAAGCATGAGTACGGGAATTCTGAGTCCAGTAGTGTTGTTCTGTAGTTTTCTGTCCGACTCCGAATACAATGCGGTCTGGTCGGAATGTGATGATAGGCTAGGCACAAACCTAACCTGGAATTAAAGAGTTATTCTGTTCGAATCGAAAGAGGTGTTGTCGCTAATTGTCCTCCTGTGCAATCGACTCGAGAATAAAACGCCACGCCACTTCTTGAAGGTACGGAAACCCGTTATATACGATATCGTCCGTCATGCAAATTCGTCAGCTCTCAGGTATGGTTGGTCGTGCTCAAAGAAGTTTGTCAACATAGCTTGTCATGCCTTCATTAGTTTGTCTTGACCTTGGCTCATGACAATGTGCATTTGTCAATTAACGAAAAGTACATTTGTCAATCGTTCAAACTCGTCCTTCACAGATTTGTAATTCGTACAGTTACAAAAATAGTTTATCCTGCGTTTGTTTTCGTTTGGCATGCGCCCGCAAATATCGTCAAGCGACGAATAAGAGGAAATTCACTTGCATGACTAATTTATAACCCTTGTTTGACGACTTTTCCACCACGTTTGACGAAATAATGTTTTCAGTGTACAAATGTACCAACCTGGATAGCCAGAAATCATTTAAGTGGCTAATCTATGCATGCTGGCCAATGCATCTTTGAAAAGATGCCGAAAATAGAAAAGATAGCAAGAGAAAGAGAAAGATGGCCACTCCCAACACAATTGTACAATTTACTCTTAGCCCTTACTTCGTGAGAAAATTTTGAAGACTGCTTATCGGTAGACGTCGACAGACTGGAAGTCGAGCGATGTCGCAGTGATGAAATCGCTGGACTCTGAACACACCATTAATGTGTGACAGATTCTTAACAAAACCCATATTCCTTAGGGTTATCCAGAGATATACTGAATCGAATGGTTCTTAAAAACAATCAAACAAATAATATATCAATCATCAGCAGGATCCTTGTCACAACAATAGAGTGATGCAAATTATGTTTACTAGTGTGTGTTGTTCAGTTTAAAATTCATGTATAAATCCTGTTTACTTGTTTCAGTTTTATACATCTATTTCCTTACAGGGTCAACGTAACAAGAATATCGTCATCCAAGCTGGAGGATGGGCAATGAAATTCGTCCCATTATTTGGAAAAATAATGGCTGACCTAGCAGTCCAGGGCGCGACCAAATACGACATCAGCCAACTATCAATTACTCGTCCAGGGGTTTTAGGACACAAGGATGAACAAAAGACGTCTTACAATAATGAAGTACCCAATGGATATTGTGGTGCTAAATACGATACCAGATGTAACATAAACAAGTAATATTTGCTTTAAAAAGTCCAGATTGAAATGAAAACCACAGGATGTGGTAGTAGCGCATTGCCCGCAAAGAGATTAGTTGGATGATCATATATAGTCAGTCACTGATGTGGTTTCTATTCATACCAAGGGAGCAAAACCCCATTTTTGGGGTAAAACTGCAACGAGAAATCATTTTAATGTGTCCTATCTATTTGGGTTCTATAGCCCATAGGCCTGCCTATAGGTAACAACACTATGGCGGACACAAAATCAGTCACCTGCATGGGACCCTGCAGGAGGGGGGAAAAGTCATTGCAGGGGCAAACTTCAAAATTGGTCAAATTTTGTTTTTAACTATTCCAACATGTTCCTCTAATAATAAGGAAGCAGAAAAGGTATACTTTGAGAATAACCGAAAACATGAAAGGTGATTACAGGGGTCACATGTTGGGCCTATTGGAGTCAAAAAATTTAAAAGTGTAGGATTTTGTTAAAAATGGTCTCAAATTGTTCGTCTTGCAAAACTGTCTACATAAAGTAATATTTTCCAACGTCTTCGATCAATCGTTTCTATGGTATCAAGAAAAAGAACATTATTTCCAATTGGTGCAAATACATGAAATAAAAAAACCTTTACAATGACTTGTAACCATAGCAACGGTTGATCGTATACGTTTGAAAATATTACTTTGTACAGACAGTTTAACAATTTGAGACCATTCTGAATAAAATCTTTTAAAAAATTTGACTCCCATAGACCCATCTCTTGACCCTTGATTTTACCTTTCATGTTTTCGGATATAACTCTTGAAGTATTCATCGGAGATGGGTCAAAGTATACATTTTCTGATTCGTTATGATGATGAGAGGAACATGTTAGAATGGTTTTGAACAAGATTTGACCAATTTTCAAATTTGCCCCCTGTAATGACTTTTACCCCCCTCCTGCATGGTTCCGTGCAACAGAATGATTTTGTGTCCACCCTAGTGATGTTACCTATGGTCCATAGCACCCATCTAGATAGGACACATTAAAATAATTTCTCGTTGCAAGTAAACCTGTTTTGCTCCCTAGGTATCATACAATTTTCTATCTCAATATTGTTCGATTATAACGTTGAAATTACTGATAGAATAACTTTTGCTTTGCATTCTATCGCTTGTAATAGCATACTATATCTCTGAGTACGGTATCTTAAAGTCTCATTAAGAGCACAGTTAACCCCTCATTTTCTGAAATATTTGATGCTTTGTAACTCAGCAACCGATAAGTAAATCCATATAAAAGTATACATGTAGAAGATGATGGTTAGGTCAGTTTTGGACCAAAATGTATGATTTTGGACCAAGTTCCAAAAAAGCCTTGTTCTTGGACCACTATATTTATAAACAACCTAACTAAATTTTGAAAAAATAAAAGTTGGACCTCTTATGCTTTTTAGAATCTAGAAACACATGTCTAGGAACCATTTCTCACTTATTTGACTTACTATTTGAAATATTGCTAAAAATAGATCCAAAATTGGCCCAAAATTATTTTCCAGGAGCCCTGTCCGATTGGGTCAAAATTTTTTCTAACTTTCTGAGATTTTGGTACCAAAATATTCCTCATATTTTTCTCATTACCCATGTGAAATTTTACAGCTGAAACATCTTGCGTTTCAGAGATATGAGAAAATGTGTTAAAATTATTAATATTATTTACACAGTAAAGTATAAGCATATTGAAAATACTAAATTGCTCATAAATCAAAATGGTTGTTCCGATTTGACTCAAATTTGAAATTGAAGCATCGTAAGTGGTGATCTTTCATATGACAGTGAAAACTAAAATTCAAAAAAATCAGACCATGCACCTTTAAGGGAAATAAGTAACTTTTCTGGGCCATTTTCAATTCTCATTCTTTCAAAATTCGTTTGAACTTAAAAAATTGGTGTTAAAAATGCTACATTTTGATCAAAACCCCATCATTTTCTGAATATTAGTATCTTATTCTGCTCCATCTACCCTATAATGACCTGTCGAGTCTCCAGATTTTAGGCAGCCCTCCCATCTCCCGATCAGGCAGCCATATCCCCCGCTTTTTAAAAAATCTCCTGATATCTCCCGCATTGAAATATGTGATGCTCCTAGCGTGTATTACTGACCGCGTATAACGGTACATTTTGTTAAGAGATTGAAAATTAGATCGTTTTGTGAATCGTATGTGCGCGCATGGAGACGCTTTTTATCTCTTTTCAGTTTTCAAAATATACTAATTTTGGGGGGTGTACCTTTTGGGCCTCATATGTTAGTTGCCCATTAACGTTACTAATAAATTTTTAAATTTATTAGTAAAAGTGATTACAGAAGTCTCGCACATCAGAATTTGAAAATGTTGACAGGTATGCTTGACTCAACTCAACGGACATTGGACTCATTCCTCTTGATCATACCACATATTCAAACATGCGACTGACACGGTCAATACTTACTCATAAAAATACTGGTTCTCGGAACCACGTGACCCCCCGGCAGACGCGATCCCAAGCAAGTTTGGTTAAAAGGCAAATGAGACCAGTTCGACATTTTCAGCATAGCTTACAACTTGACCTTTGTTATGTGACCTTAGACCTCATTGACATATGAGGATTCTTATATTATATCCAAAACCCAAGTTTGGTTCCAATCGAACTTTTTCAAATTAGGCCAAATTGACATTTTCAGCCTATTTTACAACTTGACTTCATATGACCTTTGACATTGGTAGTGACCTTTTACCACATCAACATATGAGGGTTCTTATATTATATCCATACAATAAACCACGTTTGGTTTCAATCAGACTTCCTACTTTTCATATTAGGCCAAATTGACATTATCAGCCTATTTTACAACTTGACTTCATATGACCTTTTACATTGGTATGTGACCTTTCACCACATCAACATATGAGGGTTCTTAATATTATATCCACAAACCAAGTTTGGTTCCAATCGGACTTCAACTGAGGCCAAATTGACAATTTCAGCCTATTTTGTAACTTGGCCTCATATGACCTTTGACCATGGTATATGACCTTTTACCTCCCATGCTGCAACTTTGACCCAAGTTTGGTTGAAATCCATCAAAGTATGCTGAAGTTAGAGGCAATTTATCGCAACCCTTTTCACAATGCCGACAACACAGACATCCACTACTATGCCATAATCCCCTGCCTGGTCCCCCTTCTACTTTTCAAGCCAGGGGGTGAAAAGAGACACATGACACAAACAATTAGAAGTTGTTATTTATTTTACGCTGGTTCCACATGTATCATCTCCACCTATCTCAATATTCAAAAAGAGCGGGCAGCAATTTGCCACTCATTTCACTTCAAATAGTTATTGAAGTTCTTAAATATTAAGCCTAATAAATTGTGAATATACTAACACAGAAATTTGCCTATCTATAATAACGTGGTTTCCTAATCAAGGTCTGTTGCATGGGTTGATGACAAGAATTCCTCAAAAGCCTCAATATGGCCAAATGAAATTGGTTCATTTTATTAGCCATCATCATGACCGATGTAAAGGATAAATAGCGGGTGTTTTTTGAATCATTCCCAATATGCATGTACATATCACAAGCCATCAACTAAACGGAAAAAGCCACAAGGGTGACAGCACAAAATATGTGGGGTGCTCTGGCGAAAAGAGATGAAAGTTGTGAATGAAGATTTTGAATAAATGGCTTCTAAGGTAAATAATGGTGACAAAGGTTAAATTTTGTTTCTTGACATTAAACGCATTCATCCATTAGTCAAACTATACCTCGAGGTTTGAATGTCAATTATGCCGGGAAGTGCAAATATTCACGGATAACTGAGCACAGTTTTCTATACACTATATACTTTACCATCGATTTGTGGCTATTGCCAGATATTCAGTGGACTACATGCTTTGTCTTTTGATCACTCAAAAGATAAGATTATAGAGAATTAAAACAAATCAGAAACTCAATTTTGAAATTTGGGACTTTCCTCTCATTTTGCCAGAGTATCCCTCATTTATTACTGTCCATTTCAAACAAGCCAAAAAATGCAGCAAACATCATTTTGCGCAACCGGAAATATGGAATACATCTGTATATTTTGAGTAAAATCAACAGAAAATATAGGGCTTACTGATCTTTGAATGCGCTTATCTCAGTTGCACATTTTACTTCTTGATAACTTCTGAGAACCATAACTTGACTTATGGAAATCAAGTGAAGTTCATTACAGTGTCATTTTAAGCCTTGTAGCAGTCTTTGCCAATATTTAAAAGAGTGAAAATGACAAGAGGCAACATTTATGGCTGTTTTGGGATGGATTGTCACATATGTAATCCTTATAACCACTTTTCAAGTAAACATGATTTAACTTAAATGAATATGAATAAATTAAGTCAATTGATAGTTCATGACATTTGCATACATAAGTACTCCTCCATAATTTGTGCTACAAAATGTCCTTTATGATGGGTAAGTCATTTGGTGCTATGCTAGATATAAGGAGACACAGGGGTAAAACGGATAAAACTTTCTTGTTTTAATAGTTTAATAGTTTGGGAGGTATAGGTTATCAATACCATGGCAAACATTGATTAGGAAACCCTCATAAGAAGCAAATACATCATGTGTATTATAATAAACATTTTAACATGTTTCTTTTTAAAATATAGAATATAAAATTCTTTTTTCTAAGGAACATGCGCAGGCAGTCCCGATACCAAATTAGTGGATAAATATGATTCCCTTGAAAATCTCACTGGATTAGATTTGTCAACTTGTGCGTTGCACTTTGCCATGTGAGTGCAAGAAAGTCGTATCTACAATGGCTGCCATATGTTATATTTTTTACCTTCTTGGAAGCTAGAATGCAAAACAATGCTCAAAAATGGTATGCCATCTTTAAATGGCTCTGTAAGTGACATTGTCATGTGCAGAACCATTTCAAGAGTCACTGATTCAAGACTCGACATTAATCACCATGTAATGAAAATTTATGACAAATGCATATGATTTTATTCACATGATGAGTTACAAAATTGGTTGTTATGTGACATTGGGGCGGTCTACATAGGAGTACAATTCCAGATGAATGTGCACCTTCGTAAGCTGTTTTTCAGTAGACTGTGGCTATACCGGTGTCAGATCCGGATCTGCTGTATAGCACTCTGCCTACGACATGTAAGCATTCTACGGAGATGCGGATCTCGAAGATGCGCATGTATCTGGATCTGCGCTCAATGTAGATTGCTCCATTGCATATATAAATATTGGATTAATCCAAAGTCCACACTTTTCCCCCTGTGAATGATTTTCGATTAGTTTCTTACACAGGAAGTACAAGTTCCAAATAAATTGGCTGCATTTCCATTTGATATCCATATATACCCTCAGTGAAATATTGAATCTATATGTTGCACAGAGGGAGTGTATTTTTCTAGTATAGTTCCACAATTCATGCTCCCCTATGTGGAAGATTCTGCCATATTACACAAGGGGAGTGTTAATATTACACAAGGGGAGTGTTGATATTAAATGGATTAGCCCAATGTGATGCGCCTGGTAGCCATGACGATAACATCTACCTGCATATGTAGCAAGGTATTGACTAATCTGATATTTCTGAAATTGAGGAAATCCACTTAATACAACCAAAATTATTGCATGTTCAGAATAAATTTCAAATCAATTTCTTATTCAAGCACTACAATACAGAAAAACTGCATGCATGATCAAATTTCATTGAAATGTGTGTAATTGTGCACAATTGGGATCTATCAAGTGGATAGCTCTCAGTAATGGCTGACAATGCCATACAGAAATGTGAAATTGCAACAAACATAGTGGACAAAATTGCTGTAGCTTTTCCAACCAGTGGAAAAAGGCCCAATAATCACACCCTCCAATAATATACAAATATTAACTGACTATGAGTGTGATGGTAGAAATATCATCATGAAGTTAAAGATGTAATTGTTCCATTTCACGAGTCAATACAACAAAAGAAATGGAACAATACATCTTTCATGATATTTCTACCATCACACAAATTTAAGGCAATTAATATTTGTTTTATATCACTCATAAATTCTTAAGATATCTTCACTATCATTCAATAGCGGTTGAATTGACCTTAGAATAAACAGGCGAGTCTGTGACTTGTCGTATACGCATTTTATTGTGCCACAGTGATAGCTTCTACAATCACACAGAAAGGTGATGGTAAAATCTATCAAATTGAAATAAACCAATGAAATGCCTAGAATTTATGAATGAGTGATAAAACCAGAGTGGCAGCCATGCCCACATTAAAGTACAAATTCTTCATTTTAAATTCCCCAAGTTTTGCAAAGATACAGATTTTATACAACCATGTGTT
>JXSR01S050124.1:0-17926 GCA_000969725.1 Ophiothrix spiculata
ATGATATTTTATCAAGTACAAAAATGAAAACGAAATACAAAGTGACGAAAAATTTTGATGATTTAAAGATTTATTGGAATATCAGATGAATTATGTAGATCTGAATTTTGTGCTTATGAAGTGTGATGAAAAATAAACTTTATTGAAACATCAAAAGAACAGAAATATAATAAAGAACAAAGATGTGTAAAAGATATTGAATAAAGGCAATTGCTATACCTCTCTGAGGTTTAAAGAGAAAAAAAATAAGTAAGATAGACCGTTGTCTTGCCATAACAAAGGTTGTGCAATAAACAATACAAAAATCATGGTGCATTTTGATAAGTGCACATGAAATCACATGTGCAAAAATCACATGATTAAATTCGTGTGTTTTTGACTGTAGGTACACTGTTTTCCACCAAAGAGAAATTAATTTAATGACATTTATAGACAAAAAGCTTGTGCATTTGGTCTTGTAATGACGGTTTATAAGAGTGTTGAGTTAAACTTTGTAAATAAATGATGGAAAAACATAAGGAACATTTAGTTATTTTCATTGACTTTGCACGACGCATTTTATTTACAATTAACAAAATTCATTGTATTTGTATCGGTTGTCACACATACGCTATTTTACCTGTTATGGAAAGTCAATGGTCTATATTTAAAATTCAAAATAATTTTACAGAATCTATCATACATTTTGAATAAGAGGCACATTGCTATTAAACTGCAAACTTCTTTTGTAAGTGAATACCGCCTCCTTCATTGTTAGATTCATGCAAGTTAAAAAAATCCATGCGGTTCCATCATATCCAGGATAACTTGACTTACTTTGTTCTTTCAAACTCACTCTTGTTGACATTGACCTTGAGTGATGCAAATGTCTTCATAACCACTATGAGAACAAGGGCGTTGACCTGAAGGAATGAAAAATAATATCAATTGCTTTATCACTATCAGTATAAAAGTTAAAAAAAAATAACAATGCAACACAAAACATTATTTCCAATGAACCTCAAATTATGAGGAGATTTTGTCCAGTCAGCTTGCAAGGTGAATAAATGAGACACCCTTGTGTACAATATTGCATACATCATCAAACATTCCAAATTGTTCCGATACATTGAAAAATTGGTTTTAAATAACCTATATTATAACAGTATAACTTCTCCTGATTTGTTCCTTCTAGTTTTCTGTTATTGCCATTTTCAACGATTAATTAGAGAATTATAAACGTGCAACTTACTGAAACCACAGTTATCACCTGGCTGACAAACATCCATTTTAACACACTCGAATTTAACCAACAACTGTGGGAAATAATCGAATAGCAAAAACATATTTCTAGCAAAAATATGATGTACCAGGTGTGTGAAGTGGCTTAATGGTGAGAGACAAAGATGTGAAAGGGAGTCTTGGTAGGAATTAGCGAGGGGTGTATAGTGCATAGGTGTGGACTTTTTAGGCAAGCGTCACAAATTAATTTTTGAATGAAGGTATGTCAAAGCTGAGTTGCTGCCTTGTCAAATTACAAACTCGTATGTCTAGTATTTTCCAGTGGCTTTCAGTGTTAATATGTTTAACAGTTGTAATTTTGCGGTGAGATAACCTGTTACAAATAAGTTTTTCCTATTTGATATTTATATATTTTACAATAAAGAAACAGAAAACATGATGAGTTACCTGAATGTGGCCCCATATGCATTTTGTTCAGCAGAAAATGATATTACGACTCCAATTAATGGAAATACTGGTAAAGAAATCAAAAAACAGGGTAAACACAGTACAGATAGTTTGGTATAGCATTTCTCGCATTGGAAATGAGCATGCAGGTTTTTTTTATTCCAACTATGGTATGTTACTTATGGGAAGAATAATATAACTAAATAAAAAATATCAACAAAATACGTGGGGACTTTTTAAATCTTAAACTTCAGGTAGCTTTACATAATAAACTTGGTAGTCTTGGTATAATGTACTTTACCAATATATTTTTTCATTTTTTACCCTCTGCATAATTGTAATTACATAGCGTTTGCATATAGATATAGTGCTGCATTTTTTGTATAGAAAAATTATTATACACTTCACTGACCCATTAGCTGGTTAGAGAACGTTATCAATATTTTACACCACTGACACACATGCACATATAAACATTGCAAGCAAAGCGTCGCTCAAAGAAAACTTGGTACTGTTGTTTTGCAAAATGTTAAGAATTTATTTAACAAAGAATAAAGTTTGTACAAGTTTGTTCGTTTGTTTACACAAGTCATGTTTTTAACAATATAATCCAAAATATCATTTCTTTTAAAGTTTCAAGGAGATATATGTATCGGCAGGTCATTTCTCTTTTTTCGCTGCCAGCACACCATGGCTGATCAACTTTTGCACAAAACACTACACGTACCCCAACCAATGAAGGCAAGAACTTTGATCCTTGGGGGATTCTTTGTTGGAGTGACACTCTTCTGGTACAAAAGATAGCCTTCTATTAGCATCCAAACCAGGAAGGCAGTAAAGAAGTAATGACTTAGCACAGCACCAATCTTACACACTGTCTATAATATCAAAAGAAAAAGAAACATTAATTCTATCCAAATCATTGTGGTTGAATCTACACTTGTGCTTTCAGTTACACAACAAATAAAAGCAACATTTTTGCGTTTTAAGTTTAGTCATTTGTTACAAAAGATTGAACAATAGAGATAAGTTGAGTTGCGAGATATCGGTTTAGAAATCGCTGCACTCGGTATAGTTAGACATCATATTATAAAGTGGTTTTCGTAGAATTTCCTACAACTATGTGTTTATTTGTATGTTTTATTTATTTATTTGTTTGTTTGTTTGTTTGTTTGTTTGTTTGTTTATTTGTTGTATGTGTGGGATTGAATGTGTGTAAGGTATACACGGGGGGGTGTTGTTGTTGTTTTGTTGTTGTTGTTCTTGTTGCTTTCGACCTTATTGTAATCTTTTAATCCTTGTCTACCAAGGTAATATTTATGAGTTCGTCTTCCCATTGTTGCTCCTAATACCTTCTAAAGAATATTGCTTGTGTTTAGCAAACTTAGGAATAAGATTAACTCAACTGAATAAAGTTTGACTCAGCGTTGAGTTTTTCCTTGTTTATCAAACAATAGTTGAAACCAACTTCTCTCCAACAACTCTTTGCAGGTCATATTTATGTATAAGAATAAGCCATTTACCTTTTACTACATTTTACCTGAAATTGAGTAGCATCCGATGTCAGCATGAAAACCAACTGAGCTAAACCTAGGGCTGCTGCTAGATTGCCATGTATGATGATTCGATAATTCTTAGCAGGACTACAAAAAGATAAACAAACATATAGGTTAAACATGTAGCATTTGTTTTTCAATTCAAGGAAACATTCAATAAATTAATAAAGGTTTTCAGATGCGTCAAATTTAATCAATTCCAATCCCCTCGTTATTATCTTCTTATTTACTTTAAATATAATACCCACACTCACATACACCCACCTCGCCTCCTATCACCCACACGCCCACATACAATTCCAAATGATTACACAGCCAGTCACATTAGAAATTAATCAGAAATTAATCAATTGTGGGTATCTTAGCACATTACAGATTTTGAAATAAAGACTCCCAAAAAAGTATCGCCTCACCTCGAACAAATGGCTCCTGCGCCAATACGGAATACGCAAACGTAATTTGAAGATTGTGTGCACAAGCGCCGTGGTTTCAGTTTTTATTTGACACCCTATTTCTGACAATTGACTGAGAAACACCGAAGTTATGAACTTTTTAAACTGTCGAGGTCGGTTTTTAAAGTTGCAAATTTCATTTTTCGCATCGTACAAACCATGCAAAACTAAGGATCAATAGGAGAGGTAAGTGAGTTTGGTCAATTAAGCACTCGGTCTTTCAAAAGCATGCGTCATTGGAGTTTTAAGCATCATCCATCCAGATATTTGTTCCTATTATTTTTGATTAATTCATTTTTATTAATAATAAGAACCGAAGAAACGACATTTAATTGGTAGGCATTGCTAGCATTAAAGACAAGTGCCAGACCACATTAGAGGACGAATAACGGTGCACTATTTGTTTTTAAGGCTAGTATTGTCTACCAATTGAATCTGAAGTTATTATTATTATAAGATGAAAAAAAAAGATATCTTGATAGATGATACTTGGAATCCCATGACGCATACTTTCGAAAAACCGCGCGCTTCTGTGACCAAACTCACCTCATATTGATCCTTAGTCTTGTGTTACTGGTTTGTTCGATGCGAAAAATGAAATTTGCAACTTTAAAAAAACGACCTCGAGGGTTTAAAATGTTCATAACTTCGGTGTTTCTCAGTCAATTGTCAAAAATAGGGTGTCAAATGAAAGCTGAAACTCCAGCGCTTGTGCACACAATCTTCAAATTACGTTTGCGTATTGGCGCTGGAGCCATTTGTTCGAGATGAGGTGATACTTTTTTGGGAGTCTTTACATCTAATCGTTTTCGATACTAGGCATATTAAAACGTCAAAATCTACCACGTTAATCCAACCCACAATGCATGGCCATTCATCTAACTAGCTATCTCACTTTGTAATCCCTTTTGCTGATGACACCACTATTACTTACTCACACAAAGATCTTAAAAATAATATAGATACAGTAAACAATGAATTGAGTGAAGTTAGTAATATTGATTTAAGGCAAATAAACTATCAGTAAATGCTAGCAAAACAAATAACATGATTTTAGGTACACCTCATATGACTTCGTCCAGGATATTTGATGACATAACCGTTGTTTTGAATGATTCTATTCTTGAAAGAGCAAAATGCACCAAATTCCTGGGCGTGTTAATTGATGAGTGCCTCACTTGGAAAAACAACATTTGATTGCATTTCAAAAACTATATCTCGAAATATTGAACAAACTTAAATATTCTATTCCTACCCGTATTTTGTACACACTTTACTGCACCTTACTCCAACCTTATATTAATTATGGAATTGTCATATGGGGAAACACTTGTAAATTATATATTGATAAACTGGTTAAACTTCAAAAGTGGGCAATACGAACTGTGTCAAAGAGTCATTACAGACGTCATACTGGGCCATTGTTTGCTAATCACAATGTGCTTACAATTTGTGATATGTATGCATTAGAACTAGGGTTGTTTATGTACAGGTATTCTATAAATGATCTACCTGGGGCTTTTACAAATTACTTCTCCAAACGTTCTGATATTCATAACTATAAAACAAGACATGTCAATGACCTTAACATAACTAAAAATAAAAAATCTTTCTCCGATCACGGTATTCGATCTTGCAGCCCCATCCTTTGGAACACACTCCCCAAGTCATTAAAAGATTCAAAATCTGCCAAACATTTTCGAATCACTTTCAAAAAATCCCTTATTGGAACATATGAATGAATTTCTAACGTTTGCATCTTATTCTGTTATTAGTGATTTCATTTTTCTCTCTCAGTGTTTTTCGTTTTTTGAGCCTGTCTTTGCCCTGTCTTGTTTTGCTTTTGTTTTATTTTTTATATATATATTTAATGTGTAAGTTATTTTAGGGGTAGACTATCCTACATGCCTTTCTGTCCTTCTAGTCCATTCCATTCCTCCATAAATTTTGCCCGTTTTGTTTATATGTTTTTGATGTTTTCTTGTACAATTTTATGGAAATAAAGTTTGATATGATATGATCTATATCTATTTAATTCAAGTTTGCTCATTCATTGACATTTCTGCTAGATATCCAGAAAAATATTTAGTAAGAGACACAAATCGTGATACAAACTTACCGAAGTTTACAGAATATGACAATTGTTAAAAGTAAGCAGCATATAGAAACGCTCCCTAATAATTTTGACTGTAACTTTAACCAGTGAGGTACCTGTGCAAACAAACAAAAAGTTGCATTTATTATCATTCTACCATCTTTTTTTAATATGGTTTAAAAAATATAAACAAACAACACGTGCTTTTTTTTTTTGTTTCTCTGTTTCTTTGTTTTGTTTTGTTTTTCGTTTGTTTGTTTGTTTTTGTTTTGTTTTGCTTGTTTGTTTGTTGTTGTTTTTTTCGAAAAAACACCAATAGACTAACACAAAATTATTGAAGTTGTGCGTCGTGGCGTTGTAGAATTTGACACTTTGGTTTGTATTGAAAAGTCGTGATACATGACGTTACGTCATTTTTGGCCTCATTCTGATATCCGAATTTCGGCTATCGACAGGAAAATAGCAAACATATATTGGAATAATCTATAAATCCTCATTCCTGTGTCTAGTTGCAAGGTAACTCGAAAAATGTACATTGTTTTGTTTTGAGTTAGAATGAAGGGCAATTCGTGTTATTCTGATTTAGAAAAATCATCATTCCGTGTGAAGAACGACCTGGAAAAAAAATGAAACTGAACCATTTGTATAGAGCAGAAAAACAAATAATACAAGATGTACAATACGATACTTTTCACCACAGAAAATGCCCAAATGTTTTTAACCGTCGTGAGAAAAATGTTTTCAAAATGAAACTCAGATCACAACTCTCAAGAACAGATTAGATTCAGCGGTAGAAGTCATTATTAAAGCAATATAACTGTTGTTGTGAAAATGCTAGTGATCAGTAATTAACCTGCTTGAAACCACCACCATCAACATTTTGCGTGATGGAGACATTCTACACCATAAGAAAAGTGTAAAATAATGATGTTCCTTTAGACAGACTGAAATTTTTTATTTCCATTAAAGCAATACTGTAAAGTGTTAGAAATGAAGCGCCCCCTGTCACCCATGACTTTTGATTTTTTGGGCTTATTGGGTTTGTTTTTGGTAGATATGAATCTCCTCCACACGATTTGGCTCAAAGATACCTACTTTTTCTGTTATGGCCATTTGTTGAATTAAATTCGGGATCCCGAATTTAATTCCACATGTATTAACTAGGAAAGCATGCATGTGCTTCTTATTCATTTTTTGGTGGCAAAACCATTTTTTCATAAAATACATTTGAAAACGCTTTTATATAATCACATTCCTCCATTTTATGCTGTTTTTACTATAAACAATTTTTGATCAAAATCATATAGTATTGCTTTAACAATTTAATTTCCATTTTGAAAATACTGAAAGAAAAAATTCAAAAAAATTACGAAAAATATTTTATTTCCAGTAAATGTTTTCAATGGTAAGATTTGAGTCATTCGTTACAAGAGTTGATATGTTTAGGAAATGTGTCAAACATAATTTTTTTGATCAGATGAATATAAATGTTAATGCATAGATTTCGTAATTAGTGTAATATTGTCATAAGCACATACCTCCAAATCGACAACCTGCAAGATAATCGCAAAGCTGGTAGTGTGCTCACACCGACAAGAAACAGATATGACGTCATCGATGGTTTTACATCCTTGCGTTGACCACGTGCTATTTAAAAACACAATAAAACTTGTAAAATGAATAATAAAAAGAAAAGAGGGCGCATTTATGTATAGTACTGTAAGATGATTCCTTTACAATTTCTTCCCAGCAGCTAAGCTGCATGACCATTCATGTCTGCCCTTTTCTCTGATCTAACTTGAAAGCGGTAGACAATTTCGTGATCTTACGAGAATTATCGATAAACAAAAAAGACGCGTATCGAGGTCCATATTTTACCGCCAACAGCCAAGTGGCTTTTTACCTGAATTTTGTAAAGATGGCCTTCTTATTTTTCCTCTTTGATAAAAAACGTGTCTTTTGTTATATTTTATCACCTGTAGTTTAAGATAACATGGTAAGTTATCAAATGATGCAAAAAGTGAACTTGTGTTTTCGAACAACCCGTTAGGGTTAATCGTAGCCTTAAGTTTTCTGGAGGTTCCTATTAAAGCTTTTGTAACAGGCATCATGGCTCAAGAGCTTTGTAATAAATCTTTTGAGAAAGCAGGAACACTCTCTACAAAAAAGAATGATCTTAATATTAACACGTTTTATGCTCTTACATATTTGTTTCAATGTATGTCGAAACTGGGTAATGATTCATCCCGGGGAATCGTTTAAAAAACCCTTACCCGCGTAAACAACGACAACGTGATTATACGGTTTGTAAGAAATGTCCTATTTTTGTATTTAAATAAATAAATAAATGTTTTGAATAAAAGAGATAAATACCTTAGATCTTCATCCCAGTATGCGCAGTAATGAGCATCATGGCTCTTTTGTTTCTCCTGATTTTTTGTTAATAATAGAAACAATCAAGAAAAACAAAAAGAAAAAAACTGAATACTCGAAAAAATTGTATCAAGCGGATAGACACAAATATTAAAATGGAAATACATAAAAATCTGTATCGTCTTGTAAACACCGTCGGCTGCACCGTATGGTCTTTTTATTACCTTAGCAACATTAACTTTAAGTTTATAAATATCGATTGTTAACCTTCGTCTAACCAAGCCTTTTTTGTAACACGTCTAACCAAGGGGGAACCCCCTTGAATTTTTGGTACGGAACCCCCAATGAACTTGCTATCAACAGATAGGTATGGTCCTCCCCTATCCAACGATACCAAGATCACGAAAATCGGCCACGGCGTTTACGTAGTTATGACGTCATAAAGGTCTTTCAGGTCGAAAAAATCGGAATGTTGGCAAAAATGGCCACCAAACTCAAGATTTTTCTAAATAACGGAATTTCATCGGGGTTTTTGCAAACAACAAAGGGAAATGATAATTTTAACATGCCCTGCAAATTTCAGCCTCATATTTTTCAAAATAGCGATTTAAAACTGTCAAAAATGTCATCGGGTTGCAACAACCCCACACCCAAACTTTGACGGCTTACCCTAACCCCACCTTAGTGGTACCCCCTAATTTTGTCATTGAAATTACCGCAAAGGATGTAAAAGAGATAACATTAAACCCTGGGGTTGGTTGCTCTTGCGTTTTTATGCTGCGGGAAAAAACTTTAAGGGGTTGCAATCATCCCCCCCCCCCCCTGTTTAGACGAGGGTAAATGGGTTGGAAAAAATGATCTGGGAAAACTCGCCACATCTAACATGTCACTTATTTTATGCATTTGTACATTTATGCACCTGGGGAGAACTATTTTAAAGTAAGTAACATGAAGGTTCTATCATGTGATGGTTTGCCCGGTGATCTAAAAAACTACATGAAATCTACCCGGGGAAAGCTACATGTTGCTTTTTCCTGGAAGCACCAAACAGGTTACATCATGGTATGGTTATAATTTTTTTCTATAGATCTATGTAAGTTGGCCTGTTTTTCCGGGCATTTCGCGAATCAGTAGTTGGATGAGATAATTTACCTCCAGTAAAAATTAATGATTCTGTTGCATGCACATCCCACATCTAATATAATTTAGTATTTCCGCGGAGTGCTCCGTCAGCCTACTCCCAATTCTCGCACTGCTCAAAATAAAAGCACATAACCACTCATTTTAGCCGGCAGGTGATTTTCTTAGAAAAAAACATAAACTGGGTGGGCTGTTGAAAATTAATTTCAGTTATCTACTTATATTATTCTTGGTTGTTTAGATCTGTTTGCTATATGCAATATTTTCTTCCAGAGCGTGAACAAATTAAAAATCCGCTCCAATCACTTTTAGGTCTCATATTGTTTATCGTTGAAAATCGACGATAAATATTTTGAGGCTTATCCCCGAAAGGTTTCTCAACATATGACATTGTTGAATGTTGACATGATATAACGTTTACCTCCGTCTTAGGTACATTTGACGTTATTCCGAAAGATTTATTCAAGGCATGCAATTGTTGACATGATGCCTACCTCCGTATACGAACATTTGACGCTTATCCCCGAAAGGTTTTTAGGGCATGCAATTGTTGGCATGATGCCTACCTCCGTATAGGAACATTTGACGCTTATCCCCGAAAGGTTTTTAGGGCATGCAATTGTTGGCATCATGCCTACCTCTGTCTTAGGAACATTTTACGCTTATATTTTAGGGCATGCAATTGTTGGCATGATACCTACCTCTGTCTTAGGAACATTTGACGCTTATTTTTAGGGCATGCAATTGTTGGCATGATGCCTACCTCTGTCTTAGGTACATTGAACTCAACATGAGCAGATATTTCGTCCTCATCGTCAAACACCCAAATGAACAGAATCCCGTCGTCAATAGTGCCGTCAATGTGTCTGCTGCTGGAAATAGTATAGATAGGGTAGGAAAATGCCACACTTTTATTAGAGGCACTATCATATAAAATTGTGCAACCACATACAGTATGACAAAGTAAATAAACATAACATAACATTATTGTTGGTCATGTCTCAACACTCTTTAAAAAAAAAAAGGATCAAATTGATTCGATAAAGTATCAAATATGAGCTTACCCTTTTCCGGATCAAAATTTTTCCGGATCAATTTTGATCCAAATTCTCCTCAAATTTGATCCTTTTCGGATCAAACACACTCTTTTTTGATCCGAAAAGGATCAAATTTGAGGAGAATTTGGATCAAAATTGATCCGGAAAAGGGTAAGCTCATATTTGATACTTTATCGGATCAATTTGATCCTTTCTTTTTAAGAGTGAAGAATCAATAGATAGAAATGAAAACGTATTTCATAATAACAATAAGTATCATTAATCTTTCATCAGTGAAATTTTGAGCAAAATACATCGTGCCATTCTCAAGAAGCTAGACATTTGTAATACCGAATTTTACTTCATTACAACGGTGTTTACCACAGAATTAATGTTTATCATCTCAATAAACAATATATTTGACTTTGTATTGATCAATGTGCTTTAAACCTGCAAATTAGTCACTAAAAGAACACAAAATATGTTAAAGACACTAAAACATGGTTTCATTATCTTTTTCTACACTGAAAGTACAATGTACCATCGTAATTCATTGTGTAGGTTTTGCTGTGTTTCACAGTTAAATAAAACGAGAAAAAAAAAAGATTTTAAGGTTTTTCAATAAATCATATTAAATGAGACATTTTCTTTATATTAAAGGAAAGTGTATTTCAGAAACCACACTGCAATACAGAGTATAATATTAATTGAAGAATTCTTCAATTCAATACGGCAAACGTAACTCTGCAAATTTAACAAAATTCGCCTCATAATTCATATTTGAAATTCCACATGCATGGATATGAAATTTGCAATGTATACCAACCGTGATTTCGTCAAGTTTACATGATATTCCTTTGTGTCCATGTGTCCATAAGCTACTGCAACTGTTATATTTCCTGTATAATGAAAAAAATTCAAGAATATACAAATCTTCATAAAATCTTACATCGACTATTACATTCTACTGTCTAGTTATCAGCTAAAGCTCTAGATGTGCTTCGTCATTTTGGTAGTTTGTAAACATTTTCATTCGGAATTATTGTCATTCTAAATTAACATCTACTACTAAGTTCAATCTTTATTTCCATAAAAAAAAATACAACAAAAGGACATAGCAACAAACAAATAAAATTTATGGAGGAGTACACCGGAAAGCCACAAAGGCCCGTAAAGTAATGTACCCCTTGGAAAATAAATTGTACACTATAGTAGTTTTTTAAAGTCTGGGCACCTCTTGCATAATACCATAGGTAGAACATATTTTTGATAAGATGTGGACAAGGATCCTCTCGGCAGTAAGTGCTATCCCTGCATGCAATACAGTTGATCCAAACAAGTATTCTGGAGGCCTATGTATTCACTGTGGGTAAACTAATTTAATTTCTTGTACCACAAAGAACATTGGTACATTATGAGTAACTATTATGTCTAATAGCTGTCAATATTGTAAATTAGCATGAAATGGTTTTATGTGGTTCAGAGGATTTAAAAGGAATTGATGTGTGGATCGATATAACATAATTCACTAGGCCAAACGAAATTTTCATGTGTTTTGTGTGCTTTAATTTTTCTTAAATTACTCCATCATCACCAAAATATAACTCCACAATAAGATTGACGTTTAAATGTTCCAAACAATGGCTCATTAAGGTAATAATATGTGACGCGATCAGGGGGAATGTGTCACTTGTCGGCAACCACATGTTACTGGTTTTATAATGTTAGTCACACAGTCATTACCAGCCTCTGATCAATTGTCCATTGTGTACATAACAATCCATTAAACAGATTCAGACATCAAGATGAACATAATTCATTGTGCACATGTCATTAGGTATTAAACCCATTGAATAAATCAATACTAGCTCATTAGGCTCATCAGAACAAAATTGTATAAAACCAGTAACATGTGGTTGCCGACAAGTGACTCATTCCCCCTGATCGCGTCACATATTTGATAAATATTATATGATTTAAAATCAGCAAAGGAACAATGCAGAAATGTGTTTGCAGTAGTAATCAATTAATATCATATGCATTGAAAGCTTTTGCGTCCAACTATTAACTAGATGAGCAATACCAAAATGTTTTACTATTATGGCCTTTCTCCACCCTGTTAGTTCTATTGGTTGTCTGGAGGCAAATCTCTTATCATGAATCGAAAGACCCAAAACCTTATATGGGGTGCACTGACTTCAAAACAATACTATAATAAACACGAACATGACTGCACAAAGACACGGCATGGCGAGGTCAAGCTTAAGAACCGGGAAAAACATCTTCATTCTATATGTATATCTTTCACATAGTGTACAATATTAACCATTGTGTTAAACGTTATTATCTCGATCTACTATCATCTCAAGGAGAGATTAGCTTCAAGTGAAAAGATTTGAATTGAAATCAATATTACGACTATTGAAAATATTACAAATCACTAAGCAATTGAAAATGCCATGTGGGGTGAAAAATAGTTTCACCATACATTTTGCATAACAGTTCACTAAGAATGAAAATGTAACACCATGGTAAAAATAATTGTATAATGAGAAAAATTCCGAATGAAAATGTGTACAAAAATGACTGAGTATATAACCCTAAATTCTAAATTCTCCTTATTTTCATTCATTTTTGTTTCAAAACTTCATTAAACACAATTACAGAAAATTAATTACATGATATAAATGGAGTTATGAGTGACAATGCAGAAAGATTAAATAAGCCCGTGAGATGAGAAGGGAAAATATTTTTCTTTCAAACAAAATTGCTATCCATTTATTGACTTTTAAATTGGAGTTTATATAATTTTTGGATATTAAGTATCACTTAACCAAATCAGAAACATATCGTGTGAGCATGGAGGTATTACCTCCATGGTGTGAGTTATACAAAAAACGCAACCATTTCATGCGAGCCATACTTTAAGAACAAGGAAAATTTTGAACAAATTATGTTTATTTCTTACTAGGTCATGAAGTTACCATTACAATACTTAAACATGGAAATGAATGATAAAAGTGGTCCAGAGATATACTTATTTCAATAGAATGTCCCATTTGATTAAAATAGTTCTTGTTTCTTAAAAATATTGCTTCGTTCACCCGCTACTTCGTAGCAAGCGAAGCTAATGTTACTGTAAAGGCAGTTAATAGTATCCAGGTGTTGATGATAAAAGGGTAGGTCTCAATAAACTGAACGAACCTTTAAAGTCTAATGTTGGTAAGATCACTTTTCCTGTCAACTTTCTTTCGTCTTTATCCATTTTTCGCCTATTCTTCTTCTTTTTTGGTCTCCACAAGTCGTGCTCGAATTGATAATCGATTTCATTTGGCTTCATGCGTTGGACGACAAATGCTGATATTAAAACAAATGAATTACAACAGTCTTGAAAGCACAGTTGTTATTTTACACACAACTGGTTCTTCTCAAGAAAAGAATTATATACAAATGTACATAGTTTTATTATTAAAAACCAACTTCTCTGCAGAGTTGGTAAGATTATCTTTGGAACGTTAGTTAATAAAGTGTATAAAGTGCATTTTCCTTGTTTGGTCAATATAAAACATGTCAGTTTTAAATATTGGCATGTGTACAAATACATGTATTGTCACATGTTATCATTTTTCTCAGCTTCAAAGTACATTGAACTAGGCCTAAATCTTTTAAACAAATTTTATACTTACGATTGAACGTGAGTTGTTTAAAGAAATTTATTTCATTTCTGACAGTTTCCTGTAAATTAAAGAAGAGAAGATATTTAAATATCACTTTCATAAGTCACGACAAACTAGATTTTTCAGATACTACAATAGCATACTTCAGAATCATCCACTATAGCGAGTATGTGTTATGATGATAGATGTACTAGCGGAAGAGTATGTGCTTTATATTCATTCGTTTATTTAAAAAAAACTCGGTTCAAATCTACGATCACGTCAACCAAATTTCTTACGTCAACTCAAGTCTATAAAATGCAAGCGAGAATATTTGTTTTTGCATGTACTTGGAACATCTAGTATGTTGTCATTTTTCACGAAGTAATTTCATTTGATAAGGAGCATGATGTAAAGCAATTCTGAAAGTCCATCAACTGAATTATGGTACAACCGTGCAATCCCTGGCTGTGATGTGTTATGCCTCGAAATAGTTGTTGTTGCTGCTCTTCTTCTTTAATCCTCCTCCTCCTCCCCCTTCTCATTTATAGATTTAGCCTAGCTATAGCAAATGTCACGATATCTCTAAGACGAAACCCGCCTGTAGTCTACAATTCGATCCCTGAAATGGCTAGGTGCAATGCATTCAAAATTATTTTACTGTTTCTAACTTGTTCTTCTTTAAGTAAAGTTTTATTTTTAAATGATTTAATGCAATTTGATCAATATCTTGTATCGATATCATCGAGTTTAGAAAACCATGACGAGTAAGACTTTTGTCCAGAAAACGTTATTTTAAAAACAAAACTCATTTTCGTCAAGGGGAAATACATCTATTAACATTGCCCTGAAAATGAATAAATGAACATTTGTCAGATATTTGTAAATAATGTAATTAAACACTTTTATGTGTTAAGAAAAAAGTCACCACTTAAAAATTGTAAGCATTGTACAATGTACAGTACAATGTCCCTGGCAATTTACCTGACATGAATGTGGAATACCATCAATGAAATTAAGGAAGCCATCAGCGTCTGTCCCTGGAGTGGTTACATCACTCTGACTTGTTCCTGATATATCATCACTTGCCGTCGATGAAGTCGAATCTTGCGTTGAATACAGAAGAAAGTATATTACTGACATTATGAGAGGCTTTTACACTAACAATAATTCCCAGAAATATATTGGTGGTGAGTAAGAGCATAATTGCTGCTTCATCGTTTGTCATATTTAATTGACGAGCCGAAACTCTTGTCTGCATGCTTGCTGTGTGGTCATTAGCAACATATTTCAGGGAGTGAGCTTTACTGAGCCACCCTGCTCCCCTCAAATGCTTTATGGGAGCTCAATTAATAGAGCGCTTTGCATGATGGTACTTACATCTAAATTTCTAGATAGCTTGAACTATGAGCTATAGGTGAGCGTTTGAAAGAGCCCCTGCAAATTTCAAATGGAAGTCCCTGTTTTTGATTAAAATGGATGGTGTAATTTAAGTCCATTGTACGAGGTTTCGAATGCATTAATTTTGTAGTTTGTCAATGAGGGAGTTTTCATGTAACTTTAGAAAATAAATAAAAGAGGACCGATATGTGATTGCTCGCTTATCGGATACTGACTATACAGTGAGAGGAATCCATGATTTTTAGTGTTAACTCAGACTACAGATTTGTAACAGCAAAACTGAGACTGAGCTTGAGAGCAACAAAGACTGAAAACAAGATGACACCAAAATATGATTGGAAGATCTCCAGCATCCATTGAAATGCACAACAGGCTCTTCAAGATGAGACGGGTCTTACTGTTAATATTTGTATAAAGTACTAATTCTTTTTTGAAACACACAACACCGTACTTCTAAGTACTTACTTTAAAAAGAGAAAGTGTACATTTTATAACGTACTCGTAAGCAGAGTCAGAAAGAACCTAGCAGACGCTCACAAGCAGTTCACAAAATCAAGCAATGAACATGGCAAATAGTTGTTATAACAAGCAAAGCAGTACCTGGACAAAGCATTCAGCAAGTTTGAAAAGAAAGAAAAATAAGTACCATCAGAAAAGCTGTTCAAATCAGGGATCACATGCACCTCAGAAAAGGATACCGTATCAAAACTACCAAATTGCAAATATCGTGCAAATTGAAACTGGAGCTTTCACTGCAGATGAACTTGAGGCTGTGAAGGCTCAGTTTTAATTTGCAAGATGTTTTAATCTGCGTTGTTGATAACCTTTTTAAATAAGTTACAGAATTGAAAAGGTGCTGATCTTGCCGAGGTCTGGAAATGTTGTAGTCTTAACGACATACCACAAAGTATTTGCAACGGTACACTTCTTAATAGGGGAGAAATACAGTGCAATTATCAATCAGAGTAATAGTACCCAATGCCAAGAACGAAATTACCTCGGAAACTGCATGTGTATCAGCTTAACTTTTTAAAACAGCAAAGCAGTAGCCGTTGATACTTAACTACATTGAACATCATATCGAACCTTTGCAGATGTGCTTAGACCAACCAAACAAAAGTGGGTCTGGTGCCGAATGTTCTATAGCGTATCCTGGTTTATTGAGGAAATCAAGGAAACGAATCCTGATACCGAATATGCAACCAGCCTTCAAGAAGGCTTTTGATTCAGTGCATTGAGCTACAATGTTGTAGATTCTCTCTTCCCAAATGCCAACATTGAATCAATCAACACCATTATAGTAATACAAAAGCATAAAGATTGGTAATAAAGTTTTAAAGCTGTAGATGGCAAAGAACATAAAGGAGGATAAGGAAAAGAAAGGATACCAATATGAATAAAAGGAATGGATACCAGCTGTGTAAATATCAGCTTTATACATGTAAATCAGAAATGATTTAACTGTTAATCAGAATAAAATCAAAAGGTCTCTTTTGATCTGGTTTTGTGGATTTATTAACCACATTGATTTTGAACAGTTTTCATTTTATTAATTGTTTGACTGATTATCTTGTTTGGTAGAAATAACTTATAAAAACACGATTTTACTTACTGCTTAGCTCAATTACTTTATAGTCATAAGATCCACCATCAATCTGGACTTCACAAACGAAATATCCTGCCGTCTGGCGTTTCCCTTGCAGTACGTATTCAATATGGCACCGGCTTTTGCGTCCAGTTTTGCCAGTCTTACGTCCAGTTTTTTCGCTACTCGTAGGATTAGGAACTGTTGATCCATGTGGATAATAAAGCCAATTCACTGTCGGGTTTTCACATGTTTTGACGACGCATTGTAAGTCGATCGAATTTGAATTATTTGAAATATCTCGTAAACGGAGAACCTTTACGGAAGATGCTGTTCGACATAAAAGAAACAAATTTGTTATAATTATGATTCGCTGTCGAAAAAAACTTTAGCATTTCTATTGGCATACATGCACAAATATTAGACTTGGATTAACCGGGTTTGTTACCACTGAGTAGGTTTAGAATAAAACATGTAGAATACCGAGCTATAACTGATAACGTCATGGATAGCAATAAAGAAAACAATAAATAAGTAATAAAACAAAAACATTTTCTATATTTCTTAATGATCAACTTTTGAATTTTAAATCACACTGGAAATTTAGCAAAATTTACTTTCCTGCTTGTCTGGTAACAGCATGAACAGTGAAAGAATGAAAGAACGATGCATTTATTAAATTAAAAAAAAATTGTTTGTACGTTTTACTACTTACGATGCTTTTCGGAAATATATAATCGCCCTACTTCGTGTGTGTTCAAGCTATGATTGAAAATCTTCAAATTACTGAGACCAAAATATCTTCGCTCAATTAGTCCAGACTTATTTGTACCAGATATGGATAAAATTGATGTACCATCTGTCCCTGGATATGATTCCTTTGTTAATGAATGATTTTCGACGCCATTTATGAAGATCTGTATCCTACTCTGGTTGTGTGGATGAAATGTGATGGCAATGTGG
>JXSR01S050125.1:2354-17823 GCA_000969725.1 Ophiothrix spiculata
TTTCACAATATGCATTTCAGAGGTCAAGGTAAATCAGTTAAAAATAAATTACACACATGCTAAGATAGGAACCTACACCTTTAATGGATCTATGTCTAAACAGTCAAATTTGTAACCTCATTACGCTTAGTAAAATACCCTAGTATGTTAACTATAACCCACTTTCATTTCAAACTATGATGGGCAAGTCATAATATCAGAAATGCCTTTCTTGCTTAGATTTGACCTTGGATGAATCTTGACCTCTTGCACTTTTATGTCCAGTAATATAAACCCACCCTGTAGACCGCCGGCAACAATTCAGTTTTCGCATACATCTTCCGTTTGTGATGTAATTAGACTCTCCTTTAATTTATAATCTTTTTTTTTTTTTACTTCTAACATAGCTCAAGAATCTCGCACTATACATTGCTCATCATTTACAGATACAAAGTTTTTACATTTTAGATTATCTAAATATATAACTATATAACAGCATGCTACTGATACTGACCTGCAGTGGACAACCATAGGCCCAGCGTCTACAGGGTTCAACCCCGATGATTTCTGTATAAATGATAACACAGGAAGCGTATAGGCTGGTACCCCATGGTCTGGCCAGTCTGTGAAGTGAAACTGTGTGATCCGTCTTTCTTGTGCTTTCCCATGCTGTCAAAATGAAAACAGAAAGCAAAAGTTAAATACATTGTTGAGCCCAAACTAGTAATTGATTGCAGCTGTATTGTTTTGGGATTTTCTTACAAAGAGGTAGATTTTATGTTTGCATTACATTTCTACGTGCTTCAGTAACACAAAAATTAAATTGAAAATTTTTATTGCACTTGTTCACTATGTAATACAACGGTTGAAAAAAAGATAAATTTGAGATATCCTAAACAATAAGTGACTTATGATGCTCTATGCCAATCTGGTTTTATAACTCACACAGTTCAAGCATATGTCTTATTGTGGTTTGTTACTTTTATAATAATAATAATAACACACTTGTCAGCGACCAACACAAAAGTCTCTGGGCGCTTTACAATCAAAATACTTTAAGTATGAAACTGATCTGTGAGCTGGCACAACTGGTCAACATGACCGAGAACGACGGAAACAAAAAACCATAGAATGCACAGATCAATTTCAATTTATTTGCTCAGTATCAAGTCTACAGGTAACTTGAACTTTGGCAGCCACAAATGACTAGATTTGAAGTCGTCAGAGCAATCAATCAATGTAACTTGATCAGGTATTGTGTTACCAAAACATATAGCTAATAAGAAAGGGTAATGCATAAGCTTATTTTCAAAGCAGCTTAGGGTTTACATATTGAGTATTAGGTATTAGATAGTACCTCAGCAGGTCCAAAACAGCATGTGGTCAAACATCTTAAATATATATGCAATTCACATTTGGGTAATTTTAAGCAAAATAGCTGCTATTTTCAATGGTAGAACTTTAATATTTCCACATAACTGACTATAAATTGTTTATTTCCAAACTATGATCACTGATGCATTCACAGAATATTTATTTTTGTGGAAATAGCAAAGATCATCACAATGTGTTTATTGTTTGTTAAAGTCTCTCTTGGTAAGCAGAGAGAAATTAATTCACAGGGTATTAAGAATCCATGATTGATAAACTGGTGTATTGCAAGAAAACAAAATTGTGTGTTAAAATTCCTCAGTCTTTCATTTGAATCACAAATAATTATTGTTTATTGCAACAAACCCGACTCAAAAAAGAAGCATGAGATGACCCAGGTCGTGGTGATAAAAAAAATTGTGCGCATTATTTGCTGTTGATAAAGCATATTGTGCTTTAATCCTGCACTATTCTACAATTTCTGAGAGTTTGAAATCATCACTACGACTTAAAGGATACCCACTCCCTGTCAACCAGGCACCACATTTCAGTGATATATAATACAGTCATTTTAAGCAAGCAAAAATAACTTACTCAGTTAAGAGATTTGAAAAAAATAGATATTCACGATAGAAAAACTGACTCACTTTTTAGCTAAATACAGAATCTTACAAATGATTGTGGCATATATAGTGATAACCATATGAGAGATCTAGCAATGAAGGTATAGAAGTGCAATGAATATATAGATTTACACACTGATAAATAAACAGCAAACTTCCCCTGCACATGAATGGTTACGTATACTACAAGTGATTTGAAACATGCTTTGAGCCATTGCAAGTGTGTCCATCCACCCAGAGTGAACCTGACAGGAAGAAACTAGCTGTGTACACTGGTGGGTTTCCTTACAGAAACTATACTATGATAGTAACACACAAACAACTACAGAGTGCACAATTGCACAATGGATACTTGATTATCCAACATAAATCTGAGCAAGACCATGCTAGACCTTTAATATTGACACATATGCATGTAATGGCAAACTTTCCCATCAAATATGCCATTTGAACCATTACCCTAAAATGATGGTAAAGGTTTTGATGGTACATGTGATGTCATACTTTGGCTAAGATTGTCATTTATTTACATATTGTCAACATTTTAGATCAAGTTGGATATTACTTGAACTAATAAGGTGCAAATCAAGTGGCCACTTTCAAGTGTGCACAGGTTATGATAAATTGGTAGGGGTAGGAAAGCAGGAAAATCATGAATCTGACAAGACACAACAATGGAATTGTATACACTGAATAGATCACTTTCGTATGTCCTATAATGCATCTTGAAAGTACCGCATATACGGGACCTTGTGACGTAGGCTGCTCAGTCTACCATATTAGAAGTTATGCACATTGCGCACAGCTCGACTGTGCAATTTACGTCACAAGGCGCATTATGGGACATACGAAAGTGGTCTATATAAAGTATGGTCAGGGAAAGACTAGGGATGGGCAATATACTATAAATCTAGTGCTAACATGGATACACTGATAGATGGGCTACAAAATTATGCAGAGTAGAGTATTGTAATTAAAGACAGAATCAAGGATTTTGTGACAGCTTGTCAATCCGAATCTTAAGCTTACTAATGCATTGACAAGACTGCTAGACTGCCAATATATTTTGTCTGTCGTTAATTACATGCAATCATGAATGGCTAAATAAGTCAAGGGAGGGATTAACACATGAACAATTCAGACTCAAGAATGAAAATTTGGTACAAGAAAAATAATCTTAACAACAAGATGCTACCAAATATTCATAACAATAAATTAGAATATATGATAAATATTGAAGTCACACAAATATTGATAAGCAAAACAGCAGGATTACAAGATAATAATATAAAGTGTCAATTACATCGATAAAACCTACGGGTCCATTTTGAGTCTCCTTGATTTAAGTGAAAAAAGTGAGAGAAAGACAAACAAAATACACGTCAAAAACATATATAGCGTGTTAAAAGACATTATGATGATACTCCAACTACACTCTTAAATTTTGGGTCTGAAATCTGCATTACAAAATCATTGAAAATTAAGAGAACAATATGCTTTTTCATATAATTAAATCACATTTAATAAACTTTAGAATTGAGAAAACCCAAATATTCCAGTTATAAAAAGTGTTTCAACCAACAAACACTGAAATAACATTTATTGAAAACACATTTTGATGTGCTTGATAACATGAGGAACATGTTTTATGTTTATTCGTTTTTAAACTTTAGCGTGAAAAATTAGACAAGACTTAACATATGACTGATGGCAATAACAACGACTCTTACATCAGTTACACAGCTGATAATTTGGTTTACACACAGCTGTCTTACCATTCCTCTAATTGCAAATTCTTTGTCTTTTTTAGATCTTAAGCTCACTAATGCATTAATAATCCCCTTCAACCAAATATATTGGAAACAAGCTAAAGCTAAATCAAGTATTATTAGTGTAAGCAACTCAAAACATTAGTAGCAAAGCAAGTTGACTTTGAAATCCCTAGAAGTTATCAAAAACAAGAAATTGTAGAGTAACTTGTTACTGAAGCAGTAAACTGTGATGGTGAAAGTGGAACTAATATGAATGAACGCAAAACGCACAAAGGCGACACCACATGTCTGCAGAAAGTAGATCATCCAACTAAATAAGGCACATTTGTGTTCCTATGTTCAATATTGGTGCTTTTTACACTGTCTGGATATCTCAAAATGTGTTCCACGATGTCAAAATTGGATATACAGCAATAAAAATTTATCTAACCACCAAACAAGTCCATGCGATTGCGTACCCCTAGGTTATTCAGCATTTGTTCATCAAAGTTTGCATAAGTATTTTTTTCTCATGAAGGTTTTACAAATGCTTTTCCGATCATGTGGGAAAAGTACTAATGGAGGTTTTTTCAAGTGTTAAGAATAATTTCATCACCAAATCACAGCAAGGATGACCGACAACCTGCACTATTATTGTTTCAAATAAATTTCGGACACGAACTGACAATTTAAACGCAGCCAACGCGAATCCACAAGCTGTGACAAGCACAGGACATCGGGAAGTACACAACGCAGTTTCCAATCAGTATAATAACAGTACTGAGACATCGAGCGCGTATGGAAAGCGTTGCATATTTGCATAAATTGCACACGCAATACTGTGACACAAGGCTCTGAATTTTCATGTCCGAAAATTATTCGAAACAACAATAACATAGCAATAAGTTCTCTGTCATTTAGACAACATTAAGTTTCCATATCTCAAGAACAATGCCTTATTTAGATGTTGATACTACTTTAAGCGCAAATGTCTAAAATAAAAACCTGTAAAAGTAAGCGCAAATCAAAAGCGCCCTCACCTGGTGGTCTTTTCTAGGCGATAAAGAACCGACCTGTTTGATTATGTTCATAAAGCAAAAATAAAATGCAAGTATGATGTTGTTGTAAGCCTTCATTAACACAGAAATTGTGCCAAATGTATGATTAGCCTTGATTTATGTTGTATATGAATTCTTTATGAAACCAAAATCAGCACATTTGAGTAGCAAACATAATAATGTATGCCGAAAGTGAAACTTATGTGAAAACAAAATCTTAAATTCTCCATGGAATAAAAACAAAATTGAGCATTTTTGATGGATGAGTTGTATCTGGGAATACATTTTTACCCCTTCTTAAGAATCTTCAGCATTTTGGAATGAAACAAATCTTATGGATTTTATGAATGTTTATTATAAAATATTTATCTACCTTGGATCCACTATCAAATGACATTAACCTTGAAACCTATCAAATTAAGAAGACATGTGTGGTGCTATGGCAAAATGAGCGGAAAGTCGCGATTTTCAAAATCGAGATTATGACATATTCTAATTCTCTATAATCTCAGCTTTCGAATGATACATAATGTGTCATACTTTCTTTCTACAATTTTCATTCAGAGATCGAAATATAAGACAGTCCACTCAAAATCTGGCTGTAAAAAATTGTCGCAAATCGATTTTAAAGTTACTGATTACTATAGTGTATAATAGCAAAACGTGATCAATAATCCGTTAATAATTGCACTTTCCGGTATAATTGACCTTCAAAACGCCAGGTATATGTTAATACCTATACATTAATGCGTTTTATGTCAAAAAACGAAATTTGATCTTTTCACCATATTTTTACTTTAGCAGCCATTTATTTAAAATTTTCAATCGCGACTTTCCGCTCATTATGCCAGAGCACCACACAAATGATCAAGCAATACATATCTACAGTGCAAATACTTTCTCTTTCTTTTACCTTTGAAAAAGAAAGAGGAAATTATCCTAAAGAAAGCTTAATGGGAACATCAAATTGCAAAATATCAATACAAGAGGAATTGCAATTTTGAAAGTAAACCATAAGACTACAATAATCATATATTCTAATAAACTCTCCATAAGCTTATTCGTGCTATTCCACAACGTGCTTTTCAATCGTCATCTAACAGTATAATTGTAGCTCCTAAACCAATACCCGATACATTTCCAAAGTTGGCATTCTTCCAAATGCAAGTAGTAGTGTCAGCTATAGATTTCACTTTAGACTTAGGCCAAAAAAAAATAATTGTTTGATTGGCGTAACCCGACCTACCCTAATTTTACCACCGACCCTAGATATTTATTTTTTTTGAGCATGGTAAAAACCTCCAAATCCCAAATTTAATGGGAATCGATTCATGGGAGCCCAAGATATGGCTTGTAGGACATTCAAAATGACAAATAAAAGATGTGTTACAGAAAAAGTGAAGATGTTTTTGTATATAGGCCTATGTGCCATATATATTGTGTTCTTGTATGTGAAACATAGACTTAAAAAATAAAAAAAAATTATTAAAAAAAAAAAAAATCCGACCTACCTACCCTATTTTATTTTCTATGTTACGCCAATCAAACAATTATTTTTTTTTGGCCTTAGTTTCAATTTCCCTTGACTATCCATAAATACATAACCCCAGCTTATTAAAACCTTGTTCAAATCTAATCCTTTTGAATCCAGCTGACCGCTGCGTTTCCCCAGTGCCCAGTCAAGACGACTAGTGCCCTGCTGTTTGCCAATCTGCAACCAGCACTGTCTGACCTTTTTATCATGGAGGAGACCCGTTTCCTTGGTATTACCTGTACCTACGACAGTCTCTTCCCCTGTTACCTTAGCAGCGTTACTATGGTAATCATTAATTGATGAGATTTAGACCTCCAATAAAATTTGCGGCAGTGAATATTGTGTTTAGAAGTGACTTGGCTAGGTTTCACTCTATTTATTTTGCTACTGTGTGGAAATCAGTAAAATCTTTTACAAACATTGCAAATGCTGGCTATGCTTGAATCAGGTATTGACCTCCAACTGGATAAGCCAATTCTTATCAAATATACACCTATAGTGTCAAGACCATGTATGGAGAATTAAATTCCAACTTTACTCCATTTCAGCATGTCTAGCATTTTGTATTTCAGTACTGGTAAAGATTGTTTATAAATTGAATAATAAGAGTTTTTCAACCACATCTAAATTGGGTCTCCTTTCCTCATACTTTCAACTAGCTGTAACCTGTTATTATGATGATGCACACAATGTCCCCAGAAAAGGTATCATTTCGATAGGGATTCACATAAAGACAACTACTTTTCTGAAATGGTCACCCATCATTGTCTTAATATTGTAAAAAATTACCTTTTTGTGTTTATATTTGAGCATAAATGTTCTGATGGTATAGCTAGCATATTTCTCTTTATGTTCCAATGTTACTTCAATGTCTCCATATTTCTCTGGGTTACCCTTAGCAGGCCAATATCTATCACACTTCCGCTGTAAAAATAAAGCAAAATCAAAAATAGAAATCAATTATTTTTGGTACTTTACGTTTGATTTATTTACTAAACTCAATAACATATAACAATGTTGAAGCCTTCAAATTACCTTTTTAAGCAACATTCATGATAATCTTCTTGAGGCACAAAGTCACAATTATTTATGAATCTGTAGTATTTCTATTTTTCCCCCCATCATTTTTTTTTTTTGCAAAACAACCTTGTGAAGCACGTAAGTTGATGTAACAAAGTGTACAACTTACAGACATTTAATAAACAAATCAAGGTATACATTTTGGATGAAACATAAAATTATGAAACTAAAATATTGGGCCCATTTTATTTAAAACAGCATTATATAGATGGTTTCTCAGACCTCGTTATACATAAATTCTACCATTAAGTTCCGTAAAATACAATTACATCTTCAGCCATTTGATTTCAATCAGAGATGAAGACTAGATACACTTACTCTTCCTCTTTCTTCCAGTTTGGTAATCATGACAATAACCATGGTTTGTTGCTCCCATATCATGCGCCAGAAATCCTCAAATGTTGCTTTGAGAGGACCTTGTGCTGCGATGAAGGCTCTCTGCCGATTATAGCCCTGCAATGACAAATGAAAACATAGAACACCAATCAGAAATAGCTTCAATCTCTTTTGAAATTTAAGATAAAACCCTAACTTTTTATTGTATGCTGCAAGTGGTTGCATTTAAGTGTTCATTCAATTGTCGCAAGTCATTTGCAATCCAATGCAAAGCCTTTGAATTATAATTGCTGTTTTTAACCATTGCATATTTGAATCCATACACAACTATTAAATCAACAATTAACACAAGACACTCTTTAGCAATGGCATATTGTTTACAAAGATAAAAAACTACTTGTGGGGAACCATCTTTATTTGATTTCACTTCTCACAGACAGAAGGATAAAAAATTAATGAAATGTAGAATCATAAATTCTGAAAATATATTCCAAACACTAAATTAAATATCAAGTACATCTCGAACTGAAAGAATCTACAATTAAAAATTGAAATGGATGACTTACATCAACATAGCTAGCATTAATATAGTCTGAGTAGGGCTGATTTGGTAGTGCTTGAAGCTTAACTCTAGAATGGTCATCTGAAATTCAAAATAAGACAAAAATTATGAATACAATTAGTACAATGGCATATGCCACCTTGTTTAGGCTTTCACCAAGGACACCCTACTTTGTACCAAGTAAGCTAAAGGAAGCTTATCTTCAACAGGGCTCCAAGATGTTTTTGAAATCAGTTTTAAATGCAAGAGGAAGATCGGAGTACCTGGAGAAAAACCTGCGGAAGCAAGCATGGACTGAAAATCGAATGATCATAAAGCGCCGGCCGCGGTAATCAAACTCGGGACCTCCGCTGCACAAACCTGCTCCCCCACGTCACTTTATATATCATGACTATTTCTTAATAAGTGATCGATGTTTGTAAAATGTTTAGTTGATGCTTATCTACATGAAAACCCTAAAATCGTTGACATTCAGATAAAAGTTAATCACAAATCAAGTTATAAGCCCCAAATCAAGTTATAGGAGCACACCAAGATACACATGCAATGTTGGTGATATAATACTGTTCGGTATTGTTTAAAAGGGGACAATATATGAAAAGCAGATATGTTTTGAACTGTTATACAACCCTGAGAGAATTCCCAAAGTGAGAGGTGACCTCAATATATTGGTTATTAAAGAATTTAAGAGTTATTAAAGACTGAGAAAATAGAAAAAATAATCACAATCGACTGAGATAGTAAATTTTCAACCATCTTTGAGAAAACATGTATATTCACAAAAATAATCTGTGCTAACATGAAAACAAAGAAACGGCCCATTATTTTTCCAATTCGTTCTTAACATGCATACTGTTATATTGTTCACAAACACTTCACAAAATACTTAAATGTTATTTACTGCCAATTTTCCTTAAGTCAGACCAGAGAGGTGCTCATTAAGTGGTCAAAACCTAGAAAATCCTGCGATAAAATATCATCTTTCTTATTAAAGAATATAATCTAGTTCTCATCTTTAAATGGGATATGGTAGTATTAAGTTACGTACATAAATGAGACTCTCAATGTCAGCTATCTCTCCCAATCCTCTTTAGCACATTTACAACTAGATGTGCTGCTATCATATTCTGTTTTGGTAAGATCTTGATTTTATCCCTTATACATTGAGGCTAATGATTTACGCATGTGTTGTTAGTTCATCACCAAAGGAGATTCTGCCATGTAATTAGGTCTATAGATAATTCGTCTAGCATAGAAATTCTATGGAAATAAAATTGGAGGGCTGGATGGTACAACGGTACTTCCCTGCTCCAAAATGTCCCGGGTTCAATCGCTGGTTCATTCCAAAACCTGCTTTTTTCCCGAACTCGGTTTTCCTCCTACAGCTGAAACTGGTATTGACTCTGACAAACCTAAGTCTGACAAAGGACCTTCATGGAGAGTGCTAGACACCGATGAGGCTGTCATTCATCCATTCATTCATTCACTCATTATTTTGTTTGTTTATTTATTTTTTATTCATTTATTTATTCATTTCTTATTTGGGAACTTATCAGGACATATAACATTAAGCAGTGAAAAGAATGAATGCTAATATTTTCTGCAAGCTGAGGAAAACACTACGAGGTATTTTTATCAGAATATTTGTAACTTTTTTGTTAACTTATCGCACTATTTGTTCCAAGTTTGCGGGCTTTGCAAACGTGTTAAACATATTGTCTGGATTAAATCGGGGATTAAACAGCTGGGTAATTAGCTGATTAAGCACAATTTGTGAGCAGATTTACTTCATTTCCTCTCCATACAATCCAGTTAATTAGTAGTAATTACATAAGATGAAAACACAAATTTCAAAACATTCTAGTCTGCAAGAACAAACTTTCTGTTATGCTTAGGCTACACATGGAAAGAGTCCTTGGCTGAATTGTACTATTGATTTTTGAGCCTCTATTTACTCAGTTTTGCATTTGTTTGCAATAAATAGCAATCCTGTGTAACTAAACTTTCCCTTCTGTCTGAACATATACTTGTACTTGTGATACAGCTCTACAACAGATATAACTTTCATTAATGACTTTTACCCCAATTCCTGGCCATGTTCGGGGTCACTGGCACGGCAGAGATATGCATCCACACAGGAAGCTAATATCACAACCAGATCAGACTGTACGGCTCCCGGACGCTTCCCAATCCAAATGTTGAGCAATTACCCACAGCCCTTGAGGCAAGCACATTATTTTATACCCTTATAACTTCGCTCTCAAATGCAAAAACTCATTTCTCTTGTTTTGCCTTGGGAATATTTTCCTAAACAGTTTTGTAAACATTTACTTGTTCCCTACGAATTCCTAAGTTGAATGCCCAAACTAATTATTATTGTTTAATCTAATGGCACCTTACTTGTACCCAGTTCAACTTTGCAAATCAAATAAATAGTTCTTAGGCCATAAGTCAAGTTTCCACTTGGTTCAATCTCAAGTAAAATCACTTTTTCCTTCTTCTTATCCTTGGCCTTGTCATTTTTACATAATACTTACAAATTTAATAGCAACACTTAGAGCAAGCAATTTGTTCAGTATCCCGTAAGAGCAAACGGAAAAACTAATTTTAATTATTTTTCCTTCCACATTAAATCCAAAATGTTTTTTCTGCATTAATGAAATCAAATTAAATCATTCAAAGCTGTTTAATCTATTCCTTTAGGTTCACATGTTATGATATTTTTTTTTCATAGCCATGATTTTTTCAAGGGCTGCATGTTCCTCATTCTATAAAAGTGAAATAGAACTTAAAATAAATAAAATAAATACTGGGGATTTATAGTGCGCTATGCCTCCCAGATTTGTAATTCCACTCAGCCTCTGTACACTTAACAGGTGTTCGCTGACCACTGTGACCCAAGTAAGCCCCATTCCACACCAAGCAACATTTCAGGTTCTGCGGCAACCTCTCGGGGCGCTGAACCTTGATCAGCCTACATACGCACTATCGCTGCCCGGATCAGCTCCCCGGGTTTTGTACGGGTTTCCACGAGACAAATACCAGTTAGTTCCTTGTCCGAGGGAATTTCAAGCATACTCAATTTTTGGCACCAGCGGGGTTTGAACTTGGGGCCTTCTGCGCCGCAAGCGAGCGCCTTACCATTTGAGCTAACTTGACTTTAATGACAGTGTATTGTATAAGACAGCATCTATGTCTAGAAGCTCCCATTAACTTGGATTATATAATAATCTACATAATTGAATTAAATCTTTTATTTCCTAATACTAAGTTTAAAACCATTAAGCACACTTTCCTGAACTTACAGGTGTAAGGCAAATTAAGACCTAATCTATTAATCAGAACCTAGAAATGTAACACAGATATTGAATCTGCCAAGCTTGATGATAGCAGTCTGCCTATCAAAAGATTGGAGGATGGGTGCCTACTTAGGCCCCTAGTATAAGATCCTGTCTCCAATGCCTGTATAACAATGATGATGTACAGGATTACATTATCTGTGAAGACCAGCCCACAACCCTAATTATAAGCAAGATGATATAATTTGAGAGGAAAGTGAAATCTCAGGAAGATGGCTGGCATTATAATCATTGCATTGACATTTCATTTCAGAATGACTGATGCCTATCTAATCCACTGATATTTGTGTATTTGAACATTTTTAGGCACTGGGTATAGGTATTATCATGATATCAATCCATAAATAATTTTATTTCCATGGACACAAACAACTTGCTCTCCAAGTTTATGCATGTGTGTGATGATAAATGAAATGAATGTTAAGCTTGTTTCTGAAACTCAAAATTTGGAAATTTTGAAATATGTCTCAAAATTGCCAAATTTTGAAATATGTCTCAAAATTGCCAAATTTTGAAATATGTCTCAAAATTGGGCAATTTTTAGACATATTTCAAAAATTGTAAATCTGACCAAACAATATTGTGATTATCATGACAAAATTGATTATATCAAATGCAGTTTTTAGTTCTAGTGATATTGTTTAATACATTCAATTTAGAGTAAAAACCCACTGTAATGCTCATGTAAGATTTGTGGTTTTAATTCTGGCTGAAACTTTTGAACACATTACACTACAGTGTTTACATAACAATCTATGCTCCTGACCTTTGAGTACGTTTCAAAAAGATATATAGAGAACTTAAAATGGTTATTGGGATGTAAATAGTAACACTGAAACTTGTTGCACAGTGATATAAAATCTGCCAATTATCTTAACATAGGATGTTTGGTTTGAAAATGACAGCTACTAGAATATACGAATTTGTAAAACAATATTGCTGAAATTAATCCTATGTTCTAATCCTAAAGTTGGAAACATGTTAAAACACTTTCTGACCTGCAATGAACTTTTACAAACAAACTCTTCCAGTTGATCAAATCAATAAGAAATCATTATATAAATTGTACTAACATTCAAAAGCTAGATGCTTGATATCAGTGGAAAAAATCAGTGTAACCACAACAAAAGTAAATTGAGCACAAACTCAGAAGACTAGTGTATCCATCAATTGGAGTATATGAGGCATGCACTAAGGTAACTTCACTACCCTGGGTATACTGGGTCGGCTTTGCTTGAAACGCAGGAATTCTGCACGATTCAATTATTTCTTTCAATACTGGATATTGTGTATTCAAACTCATTACGACCTTTAAAGTGCCTAGTCATAAAAACTACATAAGACAAGCCATTTTCTTTCTGTGACAATCACATATGGTCTTTAAATTGGCTGATTTTAGTAATATTTAATATAATAGGATTTCTGTTGATTTTTCCAATTGTGTTTAGTTCAATTTTAAGCTTGCTGATTTGTGGCAATTAAACAGATTTATAAAGGCGAATCCTGATATTCTATGCCATTTCACACAAAGCAATGGATCATTATGGAGGTATATATTTGGGGAATCAGGTCCTTGGGTCTTCCAAAAATTCACATTATTCTGGTAACAAACCCAATTACCATCAAATTGCTCTTAACGTTGGTTCAAAAATTGTTACAAAGTTTTTTGGATGATTGAAATATTAATTGAATTCGGAACTGACTTTTAAAACTGATAATTTGTGAGGTGTATTCTATTGTTTTTTCTTATCTCTGAATATTACTTTTAATTGCTCATCTCATTTGAAAACAAAACAGAAAAAACATTAGTACTTTCTAATCTAATAAATGATGTTGGTTTTCAGCTCAAGTTGAAGATTGTTAAAAATAGTTTATTTTATTTATGTCTGCTATATAAACGCTTATATGATATAACTTGAATTTGTAGATCGATTACATGATGAAGTAATTACACAGCTGGTCACTAGGAAGCCTAGAAGCACACAATATTGATATTAAATGTCAATTTTAATCAGCCATTATATACATCATAATCAGTTTGAATAAATGTGAAGGCTTTGACCTGCAGCCAAAATATCTTGCTATTTCATCTAAATTGTTTAAGCCTATTTGAAAATTGAGAGGCCAATAACATTCTAAAATGACCCCACCTGTATAAATGACCTTAACATATGTTTAATAGAAAATCACCTTACCCCAAAATAATGACTAAAATAATTAATAATCTGTTGTCAACATACCAGTATATGTAAGTCTCTGTTGTATTGTACTAAGATAGTAATATCTTAGTGTTGTTAAATTTAAGCAAAGAAATTTACATTGGTTTTTAAAATAATTCATTGTAGATGTGTAAAAGGTGATTGATTATATTTTCAAAACATTAATCATGAACTCAATGTGTACAATCAGACACATAAATGATGAGTTTAGAAAAAGTCACAAGCAAAGATGAAATAAACACTCATTTATAAGGCATTAGTGAGTCTATGATAGATTCCTTTGTGCATCTGTATAGACTTATGGCATAGATATAGCAGACTACTTTTGTACTTTCTATCTCATTTAAGTTCATCTCATGGGCAAAGGTTCTTCTACAATTATCTGCTTTGAATCTCTGGACAAAAAGGTTATCTATGCCTTTGTCAATGGAGCAGAGATACTGTAGAGTTCAATAACAGGGCAGAGGTACTTCTATAATCATCTGCTTTGAATCTCTGGACAAAAAGGTTATCTGCCTTTGTCACTGGCCAGAGATACTGCAGAGAGAGTTCAGTAACAGGGCAGGGATACTTACATGCTACTATATTTGTGTATCTATTTTTATGTTTATTAGTAAGTTCGGCGCTGGCCATGGCGGGATATGATGTACGCATCCTCTGGATATCCTGTACAAATAAAGAATAGAAAGGAAAATATAATTTAATACAAATAATAATAGGAAATATAAATGAAGTGATATCGTAACACAAAATAAATGAATAAAGAAAGGCGGATCACGGAAACATAAAATGGGTGATATCATTACAAGGACAGACTTTAATGATCTTATGACTAAGGTACATACTATCCAATATATCAATAGCCTGTCTCCTTGTTTGTCTCATATCCAGGTCTATACATGGCTAATTTCAACAAATCTTGACTTTTCTCTGCTGTGATTGTATCATGGCTATCATTTTAGGAAGAGGAATATCCTAACAAATTACCAGCTTTTCAAAGATTTGACAGCGAACTGACACAAAAAAGTTTAGCAAAAGGTTCATAGCCCAACCATTGTAATAGTCCAATTGCTTTTGTCGATGCAACCTGCTTTAATGATTTCAAACAAATCATCATTGCCAAAATCAAAAGAGACTATGGTGCTCATCATACGGAAGCGTCAAATGTAAATGCATCTAGATGAATGTACATTTCCAAAGTGCAGATTGTGTTCACACGGTTGTACATCAATCTGACTTTACTCCAGGTGCGCGTATTGCCACGCTGGGGTGTGCATGTGCGTGGAAATAACGCAACTAGGCGTATGTACACGCGCAGTCACTTAAGCCTGTGCGATCGTTTGCTGAAGTCCAGTTTAATCTAGATGTGCGAAGTACAGATTGATTTGCCCGTGTGGAGAGCCTCTATCTGTGTTTTGAACAAAATAAGCTTGGGATTCTAATGGTATTTAACAAAAAATTGAAAACTTTCCTTCCAGTTAAAAACAAAATTTAAAAATATACATTATCATATAGTTTGGCAATAACAAGAATACATACTTCATTAGCTTGAGGCAAGAAAAACCTAGAAGCACACAATATTGATATTAAATGTCAA